>SCLH01000346.1:543979-559420 GCA_004367855.1 Oikopleura vanhoeffeni
AGGAGAGATAGCTCTAAAAATTTTGTAAGATGAAAGGTTATGTTCGGAAATAGAGCTTTCATACACTTAAAGGGGTGGGGGTGTTAGAATGTGGTGTGAATTGCTGGGGAATAGCCCTCGTTCTCTCCAGCTGATGAATGGTCGATGAACGGGCAGATAAGAATAAATGAAAAAAAAATACGGGAGACAAAACCTTCTCTGTCAACTGCAAGTAAATTTTTTTATTCTGGTTGGAAGGAGTGGCTCACCGGTGCGGCGCATCGAAAAACTGGTAAAAATATGTTCTCAAAGGTTCACACAAATTGTAAAAAATCTCGAAATTTGTCTTTAAATTGGAAAAAACAAGATTTCGATAAAGTACGACGTCTCAAATAATTACTAAAAACGAAATATTAACAAAATAATCTTCTTTGATTTTTAAACGGTAAAAATGAAATTCAGAAATTCTCTTTAAAATCTGAATAATTTCGGTCAAATTTTGTTTAAAATGAATAAAACAGATGATTAAGAAATCGTATGAATGTGCCATACAGTTTCCGGAATAATTGTTGAAAATGTATTCTCTGTTTCGTTTTTATAAGTAAAAATAATGTTCAGTTGAATTAGTTTCCTTAGCAGTAGGTTTGTAAGGTTCACGCCTACGCAAGACGTAAATGATAAATAGAAGAACAAACAATTCCGAAAATATAAATCTTTCTACCAATTGCAGATTTCCATTTCTCTTGCGAAGGCTGAATTCAAGAATAAAACAGGCAAAAAATTTCTTCTCAACGCTTGTTCCACTTTACACCCACAACCCCCCTGTAAGGCGCTTGGTGCAATTTTGGAACAGATTTGCCTTTTTTTCAATTTTTTCTTGTCCTGTATGGGAAACTTTTTGCCATATTTAAAATTTCGTATAAAAACTTTTTTTGAATACAAGTTGCTACTTTGAGCTGACTTTGTATAATCTGAATTTCCTCAGATTGATTATTTACTTTATAAATCGTCCTTTTGATACAACACTCAAAAACGCGCGTTTGGCTATCGAAGGTGTCCTAAATTACAGTAAATTTATTTTCTCTTTTATTTAGTTAATTAGGAACTTTAAATACGGTCCCGTTCGACCATCGAATAAATTTTTATTTTAAATTTATACGATTTTGAAGTCAAAATCAAAAATTTAAATTTTTTGAAAAATACGAAAAAATCCAAATTTAGACATGCGAAGAAATATTTTTTTCGTGAGTTAAATGAAATAATATGAAATGGTGCGACAGGTCGGTTACAAATAGGCAAGTCTCGGTGAAACAATTGTTTGTTTAATTCTTGATTAAAGAGGGGCTTAACTAGATTTCTGAAGCAAACGTATTTTCATTCAAAAAATATGATTTCAGAGTATAACAAGAGCGAAGAAACAAAACCTAGACATGTTTAATATGAGTGAAGAGTAGCAATGTCCTAATATTTTCAGTAGGGATTCAGAAAATAGTGAAAAATTTTGAACCAGAAAATGAAGGAAATTTTTCCGAAATACTTTCAAAAGAGTTGTCGACGAACCAAAAAGTGTCATATGATTTTTCAATTAGCATATAAAATAATATGTGGTCCACGTGACTGTCGAAAAGTTATAATGTACACATATTTGAAAGAGTTTTTTTTCGTTGAATTTGAAAACAAATAATGGCAAAAAATATTTGAACAGCAAAAATAAAGCATTTTTTTTGATAATTTTTTGCGAATTACAGTAAAGACTCATTTATTATGAGATTACAGAAAAAATAAAAATATAAACAGATACTGAGGCAAATGTGCACATGGTAGCAGGATTTGAAACATAACTTTCAGCTATAACTATCTCTAATCATGAGATACAATATAGCTAACGTGAGTTCATTTTCCGGTTATTTTCATTTTTATTGATTTTTTCAAAAAATTTCTCATAAGTTTGTCGAATCGAAAGTTAATTCGGAAACTCAAATTATCTTTACAAGCAAGTAATTCGAAAATTCTGTGGTTAAAAAAAGTTGCTAGATTATGAAACATCAATTTTGATGGTATACTTGAGAAGAATATATAAACCCAGAAAAAAGTTTTTATCAAGAGCCATTCTGCGGAATTCCGTCTCTGTCAAAATGCACCGAGGCCCTTAAATACTTCTCAATAAACAAAATTGTTTTAAAAAACAAACCTAAGTTTCAACTTGTCAGATATCCATCCCAGCCATTCATATTTGGTGTTTTGTATCGAAAGGCTGAAAAACAAGTTTATAACAAACAATAATTTTTGACCGATGTTTTTCTCAAGTTTCACCTCTGTATAGAAGGTTTTAATGAGGTCCAAGCAAAATTAAGACAGAGAAAAACTGAATCTATCTGATACCATTAAATTTTTAATTTTCAAAGGTTAAACTCAAATGAAATTGTTTGATCATCGATACATTTTGACACAAGTTGTTACATCCACCATAGAGTGTCATTTCCGTGATAAAAAGCGATCGACTTAAATACTTTCAAATTTGGCCGTCGGAACATGAATCTATGCAGGTAAAAAAAAATTGACACAGATCAGACAGTTCGGGGACAAAAAATCGAAAAAGCCCTCAAAAAAACACTTTTAAAGTTGTTACAGCCCACCCATTCGTCATTCGTTTGACGATTGAATAAGGAATTTCAAAAGTCAAAAATCGGTTTCAATGTGTTAAGGCTATCTTGTAAGAATTTTTTCTGGTCATTTAAGACTAAGGATTTTTTTTGTTTATGAAAAATTTAAAAAAAAAAATTCGATTTTTTTCGCTCAAAATTTCGAGATTTACAGGGGTGTCATGAAAGCATCAGTCGTAGCGGCCTCCGTAGAAAGAGTTAGAAACCGGTAATTTTTTGGCAGGTGAAAAATTGAGTGTTTTTTAGGAAACCATTTTTTTTGGCTAGGGCTTGGCGACACGTGGTCCGACCTCAATGACGGTCAAAGTTCAAGTCAATCTCAAGTCCATCCGTAGAGAAACTTGAAAGTACACCCCCCAAAAAACCGGAGGAGTCGACTTCTAATGAACGTATTAGCACACTACTAGTTCAATGATGTACTAAAAGGTCACTAGACAGAACATGGTTTCACTCAAGGTCAATCTCAGTTCATCGTATAAGACCTTTCAGTACATGCATTGACCTATATGTTGCTAATACGTTTACTTAGAAAGTCGACCCTCCGTTCTTTTTGAGGTACTCTTTCAAGTCTCTAACGATGCCCTTGAATTGGACCCTCGAACTTTGACCGGTCATTTGAGTCGAACCACGTGGTCGCCAGCCCTAGCTCAAAAAAAATGTTTCCTAAAAAAGCGCTTAATTTTCAGCCTGCTAAAAAAATTACTGGTTGTAACTCTCATACGGAGGCTAGAACTGCTCATGACACCGCTGTAAATCTCGAAAAGTTCGAGCGAAAAACGATTTTTTTTTGAAAATTTTTCAATAAACAAAAAAATCCTTCGTCTTAAAAATGACGCAGTAAAAAAATTCTCCTACCAAGATAGGCCTTAACACATTGAAACCGATTTTGACTTTTGAATATCCTTATTTCAAATCGTCCTTTGAAAATTCCACCAAAGGTATCCTCTCAAATTGACTGTCTGGAACATAAATCTAGTGCGGAGAAATATGAAACAACTTTCTTCAAAATTTTAAATATGTTCAAGATAATTTGAATTTTCTAAGCAAATTGCAAATTTTTATCAGACAATTTATAATTTTTGCATCAAAATTTGATGATCTTTTTCAAAAATTTGAGAAAATTTTTGGAGCTTTTTCGAGAAATTTGTCAAATTTTTCCAAAAAATTTTGTCAAAGTTCTACGAAAAATTGTAAGTTTTGAAAAACAGAATTTTTTTTGGGAAATTTGTTAATAAAAAAAAATTAATATTTTCTTAATAATTTGGTTAATTTTATACAAATATTTTAGTTTTTCTTCTAAATTTACACGCTTTGTTTAAATTTAAATTTTTGTTCTTAGTTGGACATTTTTCTGCAAATCTCGAGCAAAAATTTTGCAACATTTACTAAATATTGTAGACTTTCTAATTTTGTTTTGAATCTTTCAAAGAAAATTTGCAAATTTGAATATTTCTTAATAAAATTTGTTTAATTTTTAATGCAGTTCAAAAATTTTGAATTATTGTCTTTAAAGTTTGTAAATTTAATAAAATTGAAAACTTTGTTTAGCAAATTTGCAAATTTTAAAAATACTTTTAAATTTTGAACAAACTTTTTACATTTTCTTTATTTTTTGCCAAATGTTAAGAAATTTTTTAAATGCTTGAAAAAAAGGTTGCAAATTTAAAGAAATATTTAAAATTTTGAATTGCTGTTAAAGAATTAACAAATTTTTTAAAAGAAATATTAAAATTTTCAAATATCTTAGAAATTTTAAAAATAAGAAAATTTCAAATATTTTCGTAAATTGCAAATTTTTTTTTCAATTTAGAAGAAAATTGTCCAACGTAGAGAAAAGTTTCATTTTTTAACACAAAGCGTTTAAATAGAAGAAAAACTAAATATTTTTCTAAAAATTAACGAATTATTATACAAAAATATTATTATATTTTGAAACAAATTGTCCTAAAAAAACTAATTGCTTTGAAAAAATCGGACTAATTTTTCTTATTTCGTATTTTTAAAATCTAAACTTATTTCGAAAACTTACAAATTTCCTAGATAATTTGGACAAATTTTGGAAAAATTTGATAGATTTCTCGAAATACTCAAATTTTTGTCAAAATTTGAAGAAAATCATCAAGATTTGTGATCGAAAAATTATAAAATTTCTGAGACAAAATTTGCAAATTTTTGAAAACATTTTCAAATTATCTGGAATATTTTAAACCTGTTCAAAAAAGTTGTAAATTAATAACACATCGCTTAATTTTTAATATTTAGGACTCTGATATTAGTTGTTAATTCGTTGATTTTGCCTTCCTTGCGCTCCCTAGATTAAAATTATAAAGAAGCGAAAGATTCCTTGAGAATTATTTAAAGAAGCTTAACTCGTAGACTCGATTTTAAGCCAACTATTTGCCGCACACCATTTTAATCGCATTTACGACGCTTAATCATAGAAAGATCAACTTATAAAGTTATCGATAAACTTGAAACAAAATGACGTTTGTGCGTTTTTTTTTGAAAATTTTACTGTATTACAGTACTTATTTTTTGCAAAAATTTTTTAAAAATCACAAAATTAAACTTTCATCGTGTCAGAAAATAAATTCTAAAGACTTTTTTCCATTACAAGCTATAGCGCCAAAATTGATCACGTGACCGTATATTTAAGGAATAAGTTTTGGTACACAGTTATGTACTGTTTTTCGCAAAAATTCTTAAATCAATTTTTGGAAAGAAGTGAAGTGGTTCCTTAAGAAGTTTTTAAGACTTTTTAACATTAACACTCAAGTCCGAAAACAACACGGTGACCCTCAAATTAAGAAATGAGGTTTTGGCCCGAAGTACCCAAATAGTACTGCAAATTACGCCGAAAAGTTTTGACCCGACTAATACACACCTAATTTAAGAGTTTTGAAACATAATAATATTTCCAAACACGTCACGTGATTCTTATTTTTTCAGATGAAATAAGGATTTATTTATGACATATTTTTAAACTTTTATTTTTAGATTATTCGTCAACGTGATTTTTATTCCAGACTTTCCTGTAATGGGGAAAAAGTCTTAAAAACGTTGTGAAGTTGACCCCTGGAATTTTTACGTAATTTGAGTACTTTTTCAAAATTACTGTACATTTGTATCAATATATTTTTTTTCAAACGTACTTCAATCATGCGAAAGGACCCCTAAAAAGAATGTTAACGAATTTCCTAACGATCTTAATGCATTACAGTATGCTCAGATTAAATAGAGCCAGATTCTCCAGAAGTCATAGCTTTCGAATGCTGGAATAACATAAAAGCGTGGGCGAGAGAGAAGGTGAGGAAAATATGAATAATTACCCGATTGGTGTTTTTTTAATTTCAAGATTTCTGTTTGTAATTATTTGGAAAATTGGCCTCCGGTTAGACTAGAGATTTTCTAGAAATCAGAACTTATCGATAAATTAATCACATTGAATCTATGAAGGGTTCGCCTGACGTGCGAGGCCGTCAGTATATGTCTCGCATTCTGTCCCCATTTAATAATATTGAAGAATAATTTTAGAGCTTTTCCACTCGAGAATTTTTGCAAGATACATATATGATTTTAGAGCACACTGCAGAAAATCATTTGAAGTTTTATAAAGGTAATTCAAATATAAATTAAGGTTTAAATTTCATCTCATTATTGGCACTTTTATATCGAGTCATAGTGAATTTCGCAACAATTTTGTTTTTCTTATCCATTAAATGCTTTAAATTCTTTAAAATTTTATTTTGTTATTTCACTATGTCAGCAAATTGTCTGAAATATTATTTTAAGCTATTGAAAAAATGAATGTGATAATGAAACTTTGCTAAATAATGCGCCGATTTAAAAGTGAGGCAACTAGTTGGCTAAAATCGAGTCGGGGTACAGATTCATGTCTAAGGCTTACGAGTTAATTAATGCCATCAGATTTGTCAAAGTTATTACCCCGTCTGTCTAATTAACTGGCCACCAGTTTTAGAGAAAAAAAAACCGGACACACAAGACAAAATTTTTTAATTTATTGAAAATTCATAAAACGCAAAGAAAATATGTAAGACGACCCTCAAAATTCAGGAAGAATTATCCTTGATTGCATTTGGCAACTTAGACAGAAATATAAAGAACTCTGACAGCAGTTGTGGCGTTAACAGTGTTTAATTCGTTATTTTGACGATTTTGCTAAGAACGAAATTTGAAAAATCAAGCAAAAATGCACTGAAAACTTTCTAGAACCTATATATGCTATCAGATTTGTTTCAAGTGATCACTAGCGCTTGTTACAGACTTTGCCACCTAGTTTTATAGCAAATAAATAAAAATTAAAATCTACTTAAAATTCATAAAACCAAGGAAATATGTAACATCGAGTCATGAGTTACATGACCCTCAAATTTGCCAAAATGAATCCCGTGATGCACGTTGCCAACTATGACAAAATATAAAGACTCTGAAAATGGTTGTGTCCTTACAGTGTTTACTTCGTCGATTTTGACGATTTAAGCTCTTTTGGGCTCCCTAGACAGATATTTTGGAAAAACAAGATAAGTTCGCTGGGATAAATTTTCAGAGAGTTAATAATGGTCTCAGATTTATTTTACTTGCACCCGTATTTGCTGTAGTTACCACCAGTTTTCTCATCATGATTAACTAACTACCTCAAATTTCGGCTCTCCCTTTATTTTTGATGCTGAAACTATCCGACTTTCATTTTGTTGCAAAAGTCGAAAATTTCCTGATGAGGGTGATCCCTTCTTTGAAACCAACTTGATAATTAAGACTTATTGACTTTTTGGTCCTGTGACTGTTGATCTGGACCAAAAAATTATTTATTTTCCGCACTAGATTTATGTCAATTTGCAGATTGTTTTCGTAAATTTTCAAAAGCGAAATGGAACAAAATGTGGGTGTAACGAAGTGTTTTAAAAGTTGTTTTGGAGGGCTTTTTGAATTTTTTTGTCCTGTGACTGGTCGATTGGTAAAATTTTTTGCCCCAATAGGATTTATGTTCAACGGTCAATTTGAAGGTGGCTTTGATTGGATTTTCATGCACCAAGATGAACGACAAAGGTTGGGTTTAAACAACTTTGTGAGAGTAAAAACTGCGAGATATATGAAGAATAAACTGCAAATTGGCCGTTTGAAATAAAATTAGGGGGTTCAAATCTCTTATGCTTCTTTTTGCGCTAAAATTTGAAGTCTTAGGACTTATATTTAGAAAGTTGGCACTATCAAAGATAACACTCATTCTGGGCCTATAAAGAAGGCTTCTGTTGGTTTGAAGACATAACAACTTTGTGAGAGTAAAACATGCGAAATATGAAGAAAAACTCAACTTGGCGGTTTTGAAAGATCAAAAAGTTAGGTTGAAGTGTCTGATTTGTTTTGAAACGTTTGTCAATCTCTTGTGCTTCTTTTGCGCTAAATTTTGAGTCCTTAAGGCCAATTTAAAAAGTTGGCATATATCAAGGATAACACTCATTTTGGCCTATAACGGGTGTGGCTCTTTTTCCCGCATTGTTCTTATGGCTTTTTTAGAAGCTTGGTTACCAAAATGAGTCAGAATATATTTAACAATGAGCAATCTGTGAATGCATGTAATGTGAAAAAAATAAATTCGAAATTTCAGTTTATTGTAATTCTAGAAGATTTAATTTTAACAGATTTTTTGTATTTTTGGTTTTTTCGACGCTCAATATTGAAAATATAAAATTGTTTCTCAGACCTTTTGTGTTCAGTTAGCACAAGATCTTTTTTTTGACCTCACTTTGAAGATATTTTCAAGAGAAAAAAAATCTGAAATTTGAAAAAAATTCACTTCCGGTATGACAAAAATCAAATTCTTCTAGAAATAATAGGCAAGAAATAAGTTAAATAATTTTACAGGGTATGAAAGGACAATGATTAGAACTTTTGGCACAAGTTTGAAGGAAATTGATATAAAAGTCAAAATAAACATGTTTTTAAAAAATATTGGTTAAAAACACAGTATTTCGGAATTCCTAGAAACAGCTGACTTAAAATTTTTAAGAAAAAACTCAAACGTTGATAGTTATTGTATCCCAAAATTCAGGTCTTTCTGGATAAACTGTCTTCTAGAAAATGCCGAAAAAACCTTTTTTTCAATGCGGGAAAAAGACGCCTATAAAGAGCTTCTGATTGGTTTGAAACATTTATTGCGAAGTCAGCGGCCCATTAGTATGTTTGGCATAAAATTAACAGCCACATCGTCATCAAAATGATTGCTTAATTGCAATTACAAGATTTCAATGGACCTTTTCAAACTTACAGGTCACGAGATATTGGTATCGTTGAATCTGTGTTTAGATTTTCTACCCTCACCATTAGAACGCCACTCAAGATGAGTTTATTTTATAGCTCTGTGGCTATGTCACACAAAAACAACAGGTGTTACAGCCTAGAAACAACCTTTTCTTGAAAATATCTTGCCTTGAGCGGATTTTTTGAAATGTTTTTATTTTTTTCTAACATCCCACAACAAATCCAAACATCCAAGCCACTCCTTATTTTTTCGACGCGTTATTCGAATTTGGAATCAACCATTGTAAATGTTTCAGAAATGTCCTATGCTTTTGGTAAAGCTACAAAAGCCTCGCAAATGTCAAAATTCGACATGACCCTCCCCTTAAATAAACTATTCTGATTTATAATAAAACTTTTTCTGGTGTTATTTTCGATAGTTCCAGCTGTGGAATGTAAATTGTGCCCAAATACCGCATATCCGACTGGACCAAACTCACACAATCTTTTGCGTCTAATAAATCAATAAAAAATAATACAATCTTGGGTCTTCATCATTTGATTTGTCTGTGCAAACATGTTTTGACACTTCTCTCTCTTAGCTTATATTCTTATCAGATTTTTATAACATTACTATGAATAATTGTGATGTCAAATCTTAAAATAAATTTTATCAAAGGGAACGCTAGGAAACGATTACCGTTTTATTATTTACTTATTTAAAGGAAATGTCCGAATCGGTAATTTTTGAGGTCAACGCTAGTTAAAGTGAAATACACACAATTTTGTAGAAAAAGATTAAATTCTTCAAAATGTTTGGCCATCTAGTGGTATCAGAAGTGGGTGTTAAAAAAACCGTCCACTTATTCAGCCTTATTCTGTTTCGAGTATACATAAACTTAATTTTCAGTTTTTCTTACGCCTAGGATCGAAGTTGTATGAAAATTGCTGTATATGATATTTTAATGATATTTAAGTCGTGAACCTTTAGAAAATGAGTCTGTACCCAGACTTGATTTTTCTGTCATCTAGTCCTGCCATTTCTCAAAATCGACCATATAAGCAGAAAGTTTATCATTAACTTTATTTTTATAAGCCTTTTCCGAACGAACTTCCATCTCACACAAACGCTACTATCTTATAGCGCGTGTTCGAATCCCACCTGATGTTGTTAAGTGATTGTCTGTAAGTGATTGCTTGGGTAACTTACACATCGATAACATTTAGCGGTTCCATTATTAATACCCTTCCTATAATCATATTCAAGATAAATCATAAGGCAACATAGTGGGATTCGAACACGCGCTAATAGAGAGTAGTAAGCGTTTTTGGATGGATGCCGTTGAAAAAGATATGCAGATAATTGAGCCTGGCGAAGAGAAAGGAATTAAAAATTAAAGTACACAAATCATTTATGCGGACAAATGTACAATCATTGCGAATAGATTCAAAAAGTCCGACTAAGCCTCATTAATAATCTGAATCAAGATTTGAAACGATTGCCAATGAAAAAAATAACCGTCAAAATTTTTTTTTCGTAATTTACTGGCCTCAGCAATGCATCATGTTTTTTAGATGAGAGCTAAGACTACGCTTTCCGCAGCAATTCAGATCTCGGGATGTTATCTTTGATTAAAAAAAAGAAATTTTTTTTTTCAAATAATGCCGCCCTCCTGATTAATCGATAATTCCGAGGTCAATTTTTTGGTTCGGATAGGCCTTGCTTAGACTTTTCTTCTCATCTTGTTTTGGACTGGTAAATAACCAACTGCCAATCAAATTAACAGATCAAAGGAAGTCACAAAGAGCCCGCCGATTATCTTTCGGTGCAGTTATTTTCCCCTGAAATTTTCAAATAAGACATGTTACCTATGTCATTACCTCATTTCCTCAAGTTGAAAAGATATTTTCTTCATCACAAATACCTATCTTAGTCTATGCGTGAATAAAATCGAAGTCTCCGTTATCACCAAATATGATATCATCCTTTCATTTCAACAAGATCTACTACACAACATTTCGCCATCTTAACAAATTAAGAATATTCAAAAATAATAAAGACAAATAAAGTCTCAAAAAAAGGCGAACACTCAATAATTCTTATAGAATAAATTAATAGACGTTTCGCGTTTTATTGGCATCATCAGTAATGTTTGGATTAACAGTTAGGAAAATACATACGGAGTTTTTATAATGCTAGATTTTGCTCAAAGTCGCATGAAGTGATAATAATCAGCAGATTTTTTGTGAACGAAAATTGCTCAGAGAAGAAGAAAGTGCGCGAAATGAAAAATTAGCGCGTTTCGAATTGTGACTTTCAACTTTGATCTGTAATTTGTACTTGGCAGTTGGTTATTTAACAGTCAAAACAAGACTGAGCCGAAAAGTCTATCCGACCAAAAAATTGACCTCGGAATTTCGATTAATCAGAGGGCGGCATTATTTTGAAAAAAAAATTTCTTTTTTTAATCAAAATGATACATCCCGAGATCTGAATTTGCGCGGAAAGCTTAGTCTTAGCTCTCATTTAAAAAAATGATGGCAATGCTGAGACAGTAAATTACGAAAAAAAAATATTTTGACGGTTAATTTTTTCATTGCGCAATCGCTTCAAATCTTGATTCAGATTATTAATGAGGCTTAAAGTCGGCTCTTGAATCTATTCGCAATGATTGTACCATTTTGTCCGCATAAATGATTTTGTACTTTAATTTTTTAATTTCCTTTCTCTTCGCCAGTCTCAATTATTGCATATATAATCTAAGTTAATGATGAAACTTTGCTTATATGGTTCGATTTTAAGAATGGCAGCTAGATGGCAGAAATCAAGTCTGGGTACAGACTCATTTCTAAAGTTCACGACTTAAATATCATTAAAATATTATATACAGCAAATTTTCATACAACTTCGATCCTAGGCGTAAGAAAACTGAAAATTAAGTTTATTATACTCAAAACAGAAATAAGTGCTGAAAGTGACGGTTTTTTAAACCCACTCTGATACCACTAGATGGCCAAAAATTTTGAAGAATTTTGAAGAATTTAATCTTTTCTACGAAAATTGTGTGTATTTCACTTATAACTAGCGTTGACTCAAAAATTACCGATTCGACATTTCTTTAAAATAATTAAATAATAAAACGGGTAATCGTTTTCCTAGCGTTCCCTGATAAAAATTTATTTTTAAGATTTGACATCACAATTATTCATATTGTAATGTTATAAAAATCTGATAAGAAATATAAGCTAAGAGAGAGAAAGTGATCAAAACATGTTTTCACAGAAAATCAAAATAATGAAGACCCTAAGATTTGTATTATTTTTTATTGATTTATTAGACGCAAAAGATTGTGTGAGTTTGGCCAGTACGGATATGGGGTATTTGGCGCACAATATTACATTCACAGATGGAACTATCGAAATAACACCAGAAAAAGTTTTAATATAAATCAGAATAGTTTATTAAAGGGGAGGTCTGTGAATTTTGACATTTGCGAGGCTTTTGTAGCTTTACCAAAAAAGATAAGACATTTCTGAAACATACAATGGTTGATTCCAAATTCAATAACGTCGAAAAATAAGGATGGCTTGGATTTTGGAATTTTTGGCTGGGATGTTTAGAAAAAATAAAAACATTTTCAAAAATCGCTCTAAGGACAGAGTATTTCAAGAAAAGGTTGTTTTAGGCTGTAACACCTGTTGTTTTTTGTGTGACATAGCACAGAGCTATAAATAAACTCATCTTGAAGCTGAGGTTCATAATGGTTGAGGTAGAAAAATCTAAAACAGATTCAACGATACCGAATATCTCCTGGACCTGTAAGTTGAAAAAGGTCATTGAAATCTTGTAATTGCAATTAAGCAATCATTTTGATGACGATGTGGCTGTTAATTATTCCAAAATAGTAATCGGGCGCTGAGCTTGCTAATAAATGTCTTCAAACCAATCAGAAGCCTCTTTATAGGGTCGGGGGTCTTTTTCCCGCATTGAAAAAAGTGTTTTTTTGGCATTTTCTAGAAGACAGTTTATCAGAAAGACCTGAATGTTTGGGAATACAGATAACTATCAACGTTTGAGGTTTTCGTTTGAGGTAAAAATTTAAGTCAGCTGTTCTAGAATTCCGAAATACTGTGTTTTTAACCAAATTATTTTTTAAACACATGTTTATTTTTTGACTTTTATATCAATTTCCTTCAAACTTTGCCCAAAAGTTCTAATCACTTGTCCTTTCATCCCTGTAAAATTTATTTTACTTATTTCTTGCCTATTATTCTAGAGAATTTTATTTTTGTCATACCGGAAGTGAATTTTTCCAAATTTCAGATTTTTTTTCTTCTTGAAATATCTTCAAAGTAAGGTCAAAAAAAAGATCTTGTGCTACTGAACACAAAAGGTTCTGAGAAACCAATTTTATCATTTTCAATAATGAGCGTCGAAAAAACCAAAAATATACAAAAATGTCTGGTTAAATTAAATCTTCTAGAATTACAATAAACTGAAATTTTCGAATTTATTTTTTTCACATTACATGCATTCACCAGATGCTCATTGTTAAATATATTCTGACTCATTTGGTAAACCCAAGCTTCTAAAAAAGCCATAAGAAAATGCGGGAAAAAGGCCCGACAACCCTGTTATAGGCCCAAAATGCAGTGTTATCCTATGATATGCCAACTTTTTAAAATATGGCCTTAAGGACTCAAAATCGTTAGCGCAAAAGGAAGCACAAGAGATTGACAAACGTTTCAAAACAAATCAGACACTTCAACCTAATTTTGATCTTCAAAACGCCAAGTTGAGTTTTTCTTCATATTTCGCAGTTTTTACTCTCACAAAAGTTGTTATGTCTTCAAACCAATCAGAAGCCTCTTTATAGGCCCAGAATGAGTGTTATCTTTATATGCCAACTTTCTAAATATAAGTCCTAAGGACTCAAATTTTAGCGCAAAAGAAGCACAAGAGATTTGACCCCTAATTTTGATCTTCAAAACGCCAATTTGAGTTTTTTTTCATATTTCGCAGTTTTTACTCTCACAAAAGTTGTTAAACCCAACCTTTCGTCATTTGGTGATGAAAATCAATCAAAGCACCTTCAAATTGACCGTTGAACATAAATCTATTGGGGCAAAAAAATTTTACCAATCAGACAGTCACAGGACAAAAAAATTCAAAAAGCCCTCAAAAACAACTTTTAAACTTGTTACACCCACCATTTTGTCATTTCGCTTTGAAAATTTACGAAAAAATCTTCAAATTGACATAAATCTAGTGCGGAAAAAAAATAATTTTTTTGGTCAATCAGACAGTCACAGGACCAAAAAGTTCAAAAGTCTTAATTTCAAAGTTGGTTTCAAAGATAGGGATCACCCTCATCAGGAAATTTTCGAATTTTGCAACAAAAGAAAGTCGGATAGTGTTCAGCATCAAAAATAAAGGGCAGAGCCGAAATTTGAGGTAGTTATTTAATCATGATGAGAAAAACTGGTGGTAAAGCTACAGCAAATACGGGTGCAAGTAAAATAAATCTGAGACCATATTTGAAATCTCTGAAAATTTTTCCAGCGAACTTTATCTTGTTTTTCCAAATATCTGTCTAGGGAGCCCAAAAGAGCTAAATCGTCAAAATCGACGAATTAAACACTGTAAGGACACAACTATTTTCAGAGTCTTTATATTTTTGTCATAGTTGCAACGTGCATCACGGATCATTTTGGCAAAATTTGAGGGTCATGTAACTCATGACTCATGTTACATATTTCCTTGGTTTTATGAATTTTTAAGTAGAATTTTGAAATTTTATGATTTTTTTTGCTATAAAACTAGTGGCAAGTCTGTTAAACAGACTAGTGATCACTTGAAACATCTGATAGCATAATTAAGGTCTCTAGAAAGTTTTTCAGTGCATTTTTGCTTGATTTTTCAAATTTCGTTCTAGCAAAATCGTCAAAATCAACGAATTAAACACTGTAAACGCACAACTGCTGTCAGAGTCTTTATATTTCTGTCTAAGTTGCAAAATGCATCAAGGATAATTCTTCCATAATTTGAGGGTCGTCTTACATATTTCTTTGGTTTTATGAATTTTTCAATAAAATTTAAAAAATTTATGTCTTTTTTTCCGGTTTTTTTCTCTAAAACTGGTGGCCAGTTAATTAGACAGACGGGTAATAATTTGACAAATCTGATGGCATAATTAAGCTCTTTAAATAATTCTCAAAGGATCTTTCGCTTTCTTTCAAATTTTAATCTAGGGAGCGCAAGAGAGCAAAATCAACGAATTAAACAACTAATATCAGAGTCCTAAATTTAAAAATTAGACGATGGTTATTAAATTTAACAACTTTTTTGAACATTTTAAAAATATTCAAGATAATTTGAAAATGTTTTAAAAAATTGCAAATTTTGTCAGAAATTTTATAATTTTTCATCACAATTTGATGATTTTCTTCAAAATTTGACAAAAATTTGAGATTTTCGAGAAAATTTATCAAATTTTCCAAAAATTTTGTCAAATTTCTAGGAAAATTGTCAAGTTTTCAA
>SCLH01000346.1:561462-572757 GCA_004367855.1 Oikopleura vanhoeffeni
TAAAATTTGCAAATTTGTAAACAAAGTTTTCAATTTTATTTAAATTTACAAACTTTAAAGAAAATATTCAAAATTTTGAACTGCATTAAAAATTAACAAATTTTATTAAGAAATATTCAAAATTTGCAAATTTTCTTGAAAGTTCAAAACAAAATTAGAAAGTCTACAAATATTTTAGTAAATTTGCAAATTTTTGCTCAATTTTGCAGAAAAATGTCCAACTAAGAAAAAAAATTTAAATTTTAAACAAAGCGTTTAAATTTAGAAGAAAAACTAAAATATTTGTATAAAAATTTACAAATTATTAAGAAAAATATTAAATTTTTTTTAATTTTTAACAAATTGTCCTAAAAAAAATTGTTTTTCAAAACTTGACAATTTTTCTAGAACTTTGAGAAAATTTTTGGAAAATTTGACAAATTTCTCGAAAATCTCAAAAATTTTGTGTCAAATTTTGAAAAAGATCATCAAAATTTTGATGAAAAATATAATAAATTTCTGATAAAATTTGCAATTTTCTTAGAAAATTTCAATTATCTTGAACATATTAAATTTGAAGAAAGTTGTTCATGATTTCCCGCACTATGAATTTTATGTCCAACCAGTCAATTGAGGATACTTGGTGATTTTCAAAGACGATTTGAAATAAGAATTTCAAAAAGTCAAAAATCGGTTTCAATGTGTTAAAGGCTATCTTGTAGAATTTTTTTTTCTGGTCATTTTAAGACGAAGGGATTTTTTTGGTTTATGAAAAATTTTCAAAAAAAAATCGATTTTTTCGCTCAAATTTTCGAGATTTACCAGGGTGTTCATGAAGCCAGTTCTAGCGCCGTCCGTATGAAGAGTTAAACCCAGTAATTTTATCGAGAGTGCAAATTAGCGTTTTTTAGAAACCATTTTTTTTGGCTAGGGCTGGCGACCACGGGCGACCTCAAAGACCGGTCAAAGTCGAGGTCAATCTCAAGTTCATCGTAGAGACTTGAAAGTAACTTCCAATAAGAACCGGAGGGGTCGTACTTTTAATAAACGTATTAGGCAACTATAGGTCAATGATGTACTGAAAGTCTAACGATGAACTTTGAGATTGACGCCTTGAGGTTGAGACCATGTTTGCTCTCTAGTGACCTTTTAATACATCATTGACCTATAGTTGCTTAATACGTTCATTAGAAAGTCGACTCCTCCGGTTCTTTTGGGGGTACTTTCAAGTCTCTACGATGAACTTGAGATGACCTTGAACTTTGACCGTCCATTTGAGTCGACCACGTGGTCGCCACCCTAGCCAAAAAAATGGTTTCCTAAAAAACACTCAATTTTCACCTGCCAAAAAAATTACCGGTTTAACTCTTCATACGGAGGCGCTAGAACTGGGCTTCATGGACACCCTGTAAATCTCGAAAATTTGAGCGAAAAATCGATTTTTTTTTTAATTTTTCATAAAACAAAAAAAATCCTTAGTCTTAAAATGACCAGAAAAAAATTCTCTACAAGATAGCCCTTACACATTGAAACCGATTTTTGACTTTTGAAATTCCTTATTTAAAATCGTCAAAACGAAATGAAGAAATGGTGGGTGTAAACAACTTTAAAAGTTGTTTTTTGAGGGTTTTCGATTTTTTGTCCCGGAACTGTCTGATTGGTCAATTTTTTTTACCTCAATAGATTCATGTCCGACGGTCAATTTGAAAGTATTTAAGTCGATTTATCACCGAAAATGACACTATGGTGGGTGTAACAACTTGTGTCAAAATTGTAATCGATGAATCAAAACAATTTCATTTGAGTTTTTAACTTTGAAAATAAAAATTTAATGGTATAAGTAGATTCATTTTTCTCTCTGTCTTAATTTTGCTTTGGACTCTCTTAAAACTTTATACAGAGGTGAAACTTGAGAAAAATCGTCAAAGAATTATTGGTTTTGATAAAACGTTTTTCAGCCTTTCGATACAAAACACAAAATATGAATGGCTTGGGATGGTATATCTGACAGTTGACTTAGGTTTGTTTAAAAACAATTTGTTTTTATTAGAAGGTACTTTAAGGGCCTCGGTGCATTTGACAGAGACGGATATCCGCGGATATGGGCTCTTGATAAAAAACTTTTTACTGGGTTTTATATATCTTCTCAATATACCATCAAAATGAGTTTCATAATCTAGGCAACTTTTTTAACCACAGAATTTTCGAATTATTGCTTTTAAAGATAATTTTGGAGTTCGAATTAAACTTCCGAATTCGACAAATTATGAGAAATTTTGAAAAAACTCAAATAAAAATGAAAATAACCGAAATATCTACGTAGCTATATTATCTCATATAGAGATAGTATAGCGAAAGTTATGTTTTCAAATCTGTACCACTGTGCACATTTGCCTCAGATCCTGTTTATATTTTTTTATTTTTTTCTGTAATCTCATAATAAATGAGTCTTTACTCGTATCGCAAAAAAATTATCAAAAAAATGCTTTATTTTGTGTCAAATATTTTTTGGCATTATTTGTTTCAAATCAACGAAAAAACTCTTCAATATGGCTACTTTAACTTTTCGCGTAGGTGACCACATATTTTTTAATATCCTATTTGACAAATCATATGAACACTTTTTTGGTCGAAACTTTTTGAAAGTATTTCGAAATTTTCCTCATTTCTGGTTCAAAATTTTTTCAAAACTAATTTTTCTGGAATCCCTAGCTGAAAATATAGGAATGCGTAACTTTCACTATATTTAAACATGTCTAGGTTTTGTTTCTTCGCTCTGTGTTTATACTCTGAATCATATTTTTTGAATGAAAATACGGTTTGCCGCGAATCTAGTTAGCCCTCTTTAATCAAGATTAAACAACAATTGTTTCACCGAGACTTGCTCATTGGTAAGCCGACCTGTCGACCATTTAAATTTATTTCATTTAACTCACGAAAAAAATATTTCTTTCGATGTGCAAAAAATTTGGATTTTTTCGTATTTTTCAAAAATTTAAATTTTTGATTTTGACTTCAAAATCGTATAATTTAAAATAAAAATTTATCGATGGTCGACAGGACCGTATTTTAAAGTTCCTAATTAATAAATAAAAAGGAAATAAATTTACTGTAATTTAGACACCTTCGATAGCAAACGCGCGTTTTTTGAGTGTTGTTTCAAAAGACGATTTAAAAGTAAAAATAAATCAATCTGAAGAAATTCAGATTACTACAAAGTCAGCTCAAAAGTTAGCAACTGTATTCAAAAAAAGTTTTTATACGAAAATTTTGAAGTGGCAAAAAGTTTCCCATCAAGACAAGAAAAATTGAAAAAGGCAAATCTGGCAAAATGCACCAAGGCCCTTAAGGGGGTTGTGGGTGTAAATGGAACAAGCGTTTGAAGAAATTTTTTGTTTATTCTTGAATTCAGCCTTCGCAAGACGAAATGAAATCTGATTGGTTAAAATATTATATTTTCGGAATTGTTTCTTTATTTTCATTTCGTCTTGCGTAGGCGTGAACGTTACAAACCTACTGCTAGGAAATAATATCAACTGAACTTATTTTACTTATAAAAACAAACAGAGAATAATTTTTCAACAATTTTCCGGGAAATGTATGGCAACATTTCATACGATCTTAAATATACTGTTTTATTCAATTTTAAACAAAATTGACCGAAATTATTCAGATTTAAAAGAGAATTTCTGAATTTCATTTTACCGTTTAAAAAATCAAAAGAAGATTTTTGTTAATATTTCTTTTTAGGTAATTATTTGAAGACGTCGTACTTTATCGAAACATCTTTGTTTTATTCAATTTAAAGCAAAATATTGATCGAGATTTTACAATTTTTGTGTGAATTGAGAACATATTTTTTACGCAGTTTTTCCGATGCGCACCGGTGAGCCATCCTCCACCAAATTTAAAAAAATTTTACTTGCAGTTGACAGAGAAGGTTTAGTCTCCCCTGATTTTTTTCTCCATTTACTTCTATCTGCCCGTTATCGACCATTCCAGTCCAGCTGGAGAAGAGGGCTATTTTCCCCAGCAATTCCAACATTCTACACCCCCAACCCCCTTTAAGTGTATGGGAAATAGCTCTATTTCCGAAATAACCTTTCATCTACAAAATTTTAGAATTATGGGCGATCCCTGGGAACCGTTCCCAGCAAACAAGATATTTACTTTTTTTCGGTATTTCAAGCAAGGAAAATGATGGTAAAAATCTTAAATCGACATTTGCATTTTCATCGCAGTAATGTTCTGCAAATTCTCCATAGAATTGATGCAACTATCAAAAAGTCCTCTTAAGGAGATATTCAGCTTACAAAGTGATCCGCCTGCACATTTTTTCAAAATGACCAAACTTTTTTCGAAAATTTCCGAACATTTTATTTTCCAATTGTTTTTCATAATATCGTTAACGGAACTCCATCTCAAAAACGTTTACTATCTCTATAGCGCGTGTTCAAATCCCACTGATGTTGTCTAAGCGATTGTTTTACTGATTGCTTGCACACCGATAAAATTAGCGGTCCCATTATCAAGACCCGTGCCTATAATCATACTCAAGACAATCACTGAGACAACATTAGTGGGATTCGAACACGCGCTATAAAGATAGTAAACGTTTTTGAGATGAAGTTGGTTTGCATTATTTTTTTTATTTAGGTCAATTTGGGTACGAAAAGCACGGTGCGTGCTTTCCGTACCCAAATTGGTCTGAATAAAAAAAGTTCTTAAAAAATTGAATTGTCATGTTAACAATAAAACGGAGGCAGACCAATCGAAATGAAGCGAGAATTTAGTAAACAAAAAAAATCTGATTTTACTTTTAATTTTGTTTGTTAAAGTTCAATGGTTTTCAGGGGACGGAAACTTACCGCAAGAAAAATAAACAAAGAGAAAATATCTTCAAATTAAAGCAAAACATCGATAAATGTTTTTCGAGGGTTCTACATTATATATATCAATTTTAAGCAAATATTTGAATTAATTAAATATATGGATTACCCGCCCTCAGAGTACAAATCCTAAATATTTGAATGAACAAACAACGCAAGATATTAGCACCCAATCAAAACCNTTCAAATATTTAGGATTTGTACTCTGAGGGCGGGTGATCCATATATTAACTCGTAGACTTTATAAATGAATGTGTCCCAGACTCGATTCTGACGACGCGTCGCTATCCTTACAAATCGAACCATATAAGCAAAGATTCATTCTTAACTTACATTTTTTATTATCTTAAGATACAATTCAGCCAATTTGCTATACAATCAAAATAACAATTTTTTTTAAACAAATAAAAAAGCATTTAATGGGGATAAGAAAAAAACAGTCGCGAAATTGACCTTCAGTTACACACAAAAGTGCAATAATAATAAAGATTTAAACGTTTATTTATATTTTAAATTACATCATAGTTAACTTCAAATAATTTTTTATCGCTCTGGCTAAAAATAATCAATTTGTTCTTACAAAATTTTCTAGTAAAATGACTCTTAAGGGGGTGGTAGTCGCAAATAACGCGAAAAACGTGTTTTTATATTTGACTTTGCGAGTTAATTAAAATAAATAATATCTCAATTCCAAGTCAAATGATAACCTTAAATAAAAATCTGTCGATTTAGTGTCACAATCAATATCAATAATTATAGGATCCGCCGGAAACGGCGCTAGAAATTTTACAATCTGAAAATTTAAAAAGCTTTCCCCTCTCTGAATTTTTCAGGTATCAACTTTATTTATTTTTCAAAATAACCGAAATAATAACGTTCGTAGCTGTATGATATGATACCCCTGAATTTATATAAGGGTTGCTCGTAATTACGTTTTTCGATTCAAATTTGCTCTTTTTGAAAACCTAATAGGTTTAACCTATCTCTTCTCTCAATTTTCGAGATAATATTTTCAAAGTCACATATATAATCATCAAACGCTAGTGGTTAGCTGTATGATCTGTTTTGTAAAATTCTATTTCTCAGTTCTTCTTGAGAGCGACCGGAATGAAATGTGAAAATTGAATATATGACGGAAATATGTGAGACAAAATACTATCAATTTTGTATCCTAAAAAAATACTTTCCAGGGTAGGTAGGACTCTGAAAATACCACTAATCGATTTCCAATTATCTAAATAACTGTTACTGCAAGTTTCAGCAAAATTAAGGAGATTTTCTATTTCCTTCCTAATTTGCGACTACCACCCCCTTAAATTGTGATGAAATATTAATCAATTGAAAACTAAGAGCTATCATTGTTTGTTTCTGCAAACAGGATTTAAGTATTTTCCGGTTAAGGGTTTTTCGATTAAGAGCAAACCGACCACCTGCTCAACCAAAATGACCGGTCAAAGTTCAAGGTCAATTTCAAGTTCATCGTAGAGACTTGAAAGTACCCCCAAAATATTCGGAAGGGTCGACGTTCTGATAGCAACCATGAGTCAATTATGTACTGAAAGGTCACTAGAGAGCAAAAAATGGTCAAATTTTTGAGATTTCACAGGGGAATTTTTGCTCGACCCTTCCGATTTTTTGAGGTTGAAATTGACAGTAATTTTATATACGATACACGATATACGGTAATTTGAAAAAGTACTAAAATTACGTCAAAAAAATGTGTTGATAAACTTCAAACATTTTTAAGACTTTTTTCTCATAAGGGCAGAGTTCGAATAAAATCAAGTGACAAAATAATTGAAGAATAAGGTTTGAAATATGTCATAAATTAATTCTTATTTCTTGAAAAATAAGCTCACGTGACGTTTTTGGAAAATGCCGTTATGTTCAAAATTCTTAGATAATGCGTTAATTTGCCCTGGAAATTTTTCGGCGTTATTTGAGTACTATTTCTGTACTTGAACCAATACCTTATTTCTTAATTTGAAGTTCACGTGATTGTTTTTAGACTTTGGTATAATGAATAAAAAGTCTTAAACATTTCAAAGATGGTCCTCACTTTTTTCAAAGTGTTTTAAGCAATTTTTGGAAAAAAAACAGTACTATTTTGGCCAACCTTATTTCTCGAATAAACGGTCAAGTGATCATTTTTAGGCTATCGTGTAATGAAAAAAAAGTTTGAGAATTTTTTCTGATCACGATCAAAGGTTTTATTTGGTGATTCCACAAATTTTTGCAAAAAATAAGTACTGTAATACAGTATAAATTTTCAAAAAAAAACGAACAAATGTTGTTTACAAATAACGGCTGCATATGTGTTCCCGATTCATCATTTAGGACTTTACCCTTAAAAGTCTCTAAATTTTCAACCGTGGAATTGATTCCAGGATGATAAAATTGATTTGGCCTCTTCCGATGTTAAATTTCATGGAAGTCTGATTGGACGCCCCGTGCTTTCTGTACCCAAATTGGCCTAGATATTTTTTATTCAGACCAATTTGGGTACGGAAAGCACGGGACGTGCTTAGCGTACCCAAATGGGTACACTGGACGAGGGCACGTTAATCCGCCTAAAAATAATCCGCCTAAAAATNTCAGAACTTTATAGTGATTTTGACCCCGAAAATACGATATGTTCATCAGATAGTGATACCGTGAATTTACCTAAAAACGTTAAAAGTAATAAGGTGGTTCATTTTTCAGTTTTGTACATTTTACTATTTTCCGACACTTTATTTAAACTCGCATTCACTGCCCAACGTGATAATTTGCTCCAAAAAAATCAGTTTGATTCAAAATTGTCTGAATTTTTAATTTCTTGTATATTTGTAATAAAAATGCATTGTTTTTGTCAAAAAAATCTAAAAATAAATATGTTTTTTATGTTTGATTATGTTAAAATCAATCGATCTGATTTATTTTAGAGCAAATTACCAAGAAGGTAATCCTAGTATTCATTTGCATTTATTTTTAAGTTAAAATTCCAAGCGGTTCTCTTTTTATTTTATCCAGAGCGATATCAAGGCTATTTACAATATTGCCGCTGGAGGGCGCTAGACACCAGATAGCAGTGCGAAACCCCGACCAACCTTTTTTTCTTGGTCGATTTAGTTATATACATTTTTTTCAGCCAAACTTTTTTGCTGGACACTACCCCCTTAAAAAGTTGGCGGATAATTTAAATTAGGCCGATTATTTTTTAGGCGAATAATTTTTTAGGCGGATAATTTTTTTAGGCGGATTAATAATTAGGCGGATTATTTTTAGGCGGATTAACGTGCCCTCCACTGGACACCGACTCGAAATTTTATGTGAGTTTGATCCTTGGTATAAGAAAACTAAAAACAAAAAGTTTAATCTGCTCAAAACAGAAATGGGTGCTAAAAATGAGGGTTTTTGAAACTACCTCTGTAACCACTAGATGGCCCAATATTTTTGTATTTTGCTCGGAATCATTTTTTTCTAGATAATTCTCAAATAGCAAACATTTTTTGTTTTGTCTGTATGGATTCCCGCTGCGCACCCTAGTAACATTTCATTTCTGTATATTTTAGCGGAGAACCGGAATCAGAGTATCAAAATTTGCGTTGTACTAGTAATTGTGACTGCTACGATCCTACTTGCATTTTGTACCGCGATTCAATAATTACAGTTGTTGGGAATAATAACTCATTTTACTCTGAGTCAAGACCAATAGCTAGCGTGTCCACCAGAAAAATACTCCAAAAAATTAAAAAAATCTTCAAAATGTGTAATATGACACCATTTATCTGATATTAATCTACCATAAAACTGGTCATAACTAAGATCAACAAAGCGGTTAATTTGATAAGAAAATAAATTTTCTAACCGAATGGGCATCTCTCATTTCTAACTTTCACCTTTTTTTCTCAAAAATCGAGGTTTGACACCCAGAAAATCATAATTATGAAGAATTTAAACTTTAATTCAAAAATTGTGTTTATTTAACTTATAACGTAACGCGCAGAACTACTTAGGATACACGAGTCTTTACTCGAGCCTTGGAGCTCAACGGGTCGGTGACGAAGATCACGGGCTGAGGGTCATAGACCTCCAAGGGTCGTAGACCTGGAGAAGTCGACCGAGTCGTGTATGCTAGTGTATGAAGCTTACATAAGTGGAAGTACTACACTAGATTCTAAGATTGCTTATTCGACCAATAGGAGGCGAATAGGGCAATCAACTGTGTATTCACTCAGATATTAAGATAACTCGGCACACCGAGAGTTTCACATATCCGAGTAAGTACAGAGATAGATTTATTTAAACTGTTGAATAACTAAATAAATAAGGTTACGTATATCAAATACAAAACGTGTTGTGTCAACCATCGCAGGATAAGCATTCAAGCAAACTGTTGCAGAAGTTCACTTAGAAGGTTTATCAAGTAGACTTAGAAGTCTAAAACATATAGCAGTTCCGTCTACGTACTCACTACCGACGTAGCGTAGACCTAGACTTTACTCCTATTGTTACGTAAGTAGCGTTGATTCAAAAATTACCTATTCGGCATTTCATTAAAATAATTAAAAACTGAAAATAAGAAAAATCCCTATATTTCGATCACGTGACCAATTTTGATATCTTATTTGCCCCAAGAAGTTTCAGAAAAATCCACACCAAATACTTATATAGGTCGCTTTTAATGGTGGAGACGCTACCAATAGGTTGTACAAGTAGTGCAATTTGTACTTTCAATCTGGAGAGTTTTGTCATTGCCGCAATGTCAACATTCAAAACCGAAGCAACAATACCAACCACAACCAATCGAATAAAAACTAATATACAGACAACAACAAAGATTACAAATAAAACGACAACAATAACTACAATACTAAGTACCAGAACCAAAGCAACAACCACCACTCAAACCATGACAACAGGTTTATTCATAAATTTATTTTCAAAAAATTTTAAAATAAAGATTGTGATATTCATAGGGATTATATACTCTTTATTCCTTTAACTCCCACAGTCTTTTTACGGTCACGGTGACCGTGACCCGTTTATCGCAATTTAGGACCCTTATATTCATTATGAAATATTACAAATAATCGATCGACTATTTAAATAATTGATTTTTGATGGTTCTGTTTTTTAGAAATTTTTACTGTATTACAGTAACTTATTTTTTGCAAACAAAATTTAAATCATCAAAAGAAGCTTGGAGCAGAATCAGTAATAAATTCTAAGCTTTTTTCCATACGACCCATAGCCCTGTAAAATGAATCACGTGACGTATATTCAAGGAATAAGGTTGGCAAAATAGTACTGTTTTTTTTCAAAAATTACTTAAATCAATTTTCGAAATAAATGAAGTGGTTCTTAACCTCCTCACACCCTTTGACTATCTAAAGGCAAAAAAAAATTCGGGAGTCAAAACGGCGCAGAAATAACATCGTCATAGACTCATAATTCAAATATGTCATAGTCTATGACTCATAGAGTTTGCAATTTTATTTTCAAAAATATTGTTGTAAATTTTATACGATTAGCCGTTCGAAATTGAACGACAATTTAACCCAAATTAAGCCAAAAACACAAATTGATCAAGTGTAGAACATATAGTGGTACTGATTTTGAGTTTTCAGCTGATTAGCAATATTTTTCACATTTTAATGCAAATATTTTGACGCGCGGCGATATGAATAATTGTTTTGTAAGCGATCGAGATATCATATTTCAAATCTGAGACCAGCTATAAATAGCTAGAGTTTCACTTGTAAATTTGTAACTTATATGTCATTGTAAAAAATGTATGGTTTTTCAAGCAATACAAGGTGAGTGAACCTCTCTTTTCTCTCGCAGTTATCTAGTTCACAAACTTCGAAATTAAAAAATGTTACGTGTTATTCACTTAATTTTATCCTTGATCTTAATCAGTGACAAATAAGTTAATTGATATCATATCCAGTTTTCCCGTGATAAGCGCTCAAAGTATTGCCTTTAGATGGGCTTTTGGGTGTGAGACGAAGTTCTCGTTTCTGGGTGTCAGGAGGTTAAGAAGTTTTTAAGACTTTTTCTCCATTACACCAAAGACCAAAAACGATCACGTGACTTTTAAATCAAGAAATAAGGTTTTGGGTCAAGTACATAAATAGTAGTCAGATTTAGCCGAAAAATTTTGTTGGGTAATAGACACCTAATTTAAGAGTTTTGAACATAATGGTTTCTTCCAAATAGGTCACGTGATCTTATTTTTCAAGAAATAAGGATAAATATATGACATATTTCAGACCTTATTTTTGAATTATTTCGTCACGTGATTTCATTCGGACTGTACCGTAATGAGAAAAACGTCTTGAAAACGTTTGAAGTTGACCCTGGAATTTTTTTGGCGTGATTGGAGTACTGTTTCAAAATACCGTATATTGTTTACCGTATATCAAATTACCGTTAACTTCAA
>SCLH01000346.1:574966-589058 GCA_004367855.1 Oikopleura vanhoeffeni
ACAAGTCTATACGATGAACTTGAGATTGACCTTGAACTTTGACCGGTCATTAGAGGTCAAATATTGGTCGCCGACCCTCAATTAAAAAAACGGGTAGCCGAAAAACGCTTAATTTTCACTGGCCAAAAAATCAGCCTTCTAGCACTTCATACGGCTTCGCTAGAACTGGATCACATTTACCTGTAAAATCACGAAAAATTGACCTTAAAATCGATTTTTTTTTGAAAATTTTTCATAAAAAAAAAAATCCTAAGTCTTAAAATGACCAGAAAAAAATTCTCTACAAGATAGGTTAAAAACATCGATACCCATTTTTGAGTTTTGAAATTTCTTATTTCAAATCGTCATAATACAAAACCGGCAAGTACTACGAACCCAATCATCAACAAAAAATTTTGCAGTTTTGAAAGGGTCTTCTTGTAAACATACTGTAACTATTGGTGCAGATGTTAAAAACCATATGTGAGGATTTTTTTCGTAAGATTTAGGATAGATCTACAAATAAGTATTTTCGGTTTTTCTCATGAGCTCTTAGTTTTCAGTATATTTCATGTCAAATCAGAATCGCATACTCCCTTAAATTTCACAGATTATGACCAAGTTTGAAATTTTTTTTAAATAGGACGAAAAAAAATACGTATTTTTGAAAACAATATTGGCTCCTGGTTAACCTTATTTACCGGTTTATTCAACATGGTATCATAAAAATTCTAATTTCAAGTTCTTTTAGAGATTACGATCTGACATATTCGATTTTTTTAGTTACTTCCTAAGTCTATGACGAGAGTTATCAGCGATTCAAAAAGTCCATTTTGCCTATAGAACCCCCTTCAGGAAAGGTTTAAGGTCTGGAACGTCTGGATTGTTGGTAGTACAATCGAATAATTCGACTCCGCATAAGGTGGCGTATGATTCCATTCTGGCTTATGTTAATTTAGACATACTTTTTTCTTTAACATTTTTTTGGAAACACTTAAAAAGTCTGAAAATTTAAAACAAACAGTCGTTGTCTTTAAAACGAGAGCGTATTCATCGGTTTTAACCGAGACTTAATAAATTTGTTTTGTAGGTGGTTGCCCGTTCAAACATAAAAAATTTTACCTTATTAGGCTTTCTAAAATTAGTTTTTTGTTCAAAAGTTTTAGCTTTGTTTTAATTAAGTTTATAAAATACGGGTGATCTGATGGGAGTGTGCATAGTGTACGAATTTGGAGGGAAATTTTTCAAAAGCGATTTCATTGGTTTTTAATAGTTATTTATTTCTCGTTGGAGTTTTCGTATTTAGGTTTTTCGGATTTCTTCACGAATTTTATTAATGATGGTGGTTGAAAATTGAACAAATTTAGAAGCGAGTTTATTCTCATAACACGATTGAATAAATTTCAGCGATTCTAAGCTTTTGTGTTTTTTTTCCATTGGTTGAAGGCTTCCAGAAGCAAATCATGGTCCGCAAAGTATTTTTTCTTTGCTTCATTTTGTAAAAATTGTAACATTGGATATGTTTAGACTAGTTTTGTTTTTATTTAAAACATTTCAAAGAGTTTTTAAAAAGCTTTGAACAAATTTAAAAAAAATTGGTAAAAAGTCAGAATGCGAAAAGTAATCATTTAACGAGTTAAATAAATTTCACGACAAATTTATTTCATGTTTTATTCAGATTTTGATAATTTTTCCTTGAAAGTATCTTTCAGAACGCTCGATTGACGAGTTTGTGGATATTAATTGTAATTTCGAAGACATTACAATCACGATTAATGAAGCAATAAATTCATCGGATTATGCTAATATAAGGTGGAGCAAAAACTTTGTGTATGGGTGGGTTGTCCATTAACAAAAATGCACTGCTCAAAAGATTGAATAAATGAGAGCAAGCATTTCTTTACTGGAAAATTTCTTTAATCATTCAAAAAAAGTATAAAAATATTTTATTAATCATATTTACCGTTTTTATATAAGCACCAACTTACTTTATTTTGGACAACCTTTGAAAGAGACATTATATTCCCGAACGACGGTAATGGAAATCCAGATTATGCTTTTCTTGCCAATTGTACCACAGGTAATACTTTTTTAATTTCTTATCAACGTCAGTAAAACTGCTTTGATGGTTTAGCTTTAACAACAGGAGATCTGTTAACATGAATTCAAATATAACCATGATAAAAGGTGTCATAGAATCTGGATTGAAATTCACGATTGCAAACGACGACTGTGCCATTTTCCTGATTGATGATGGAAAGAGAGATGGGTATTTTATTATGAAATTTTATGAACGGATCATAAAAAAGTTTAAAGAAAAGTGAAAGTTTAGAGTGAAACAGCAAAACAATAATTGTAAAGATATGAGGAGTTTTCAACTCATCATTTGAAAACTTTTGAGTTATAAAACTGGGTAAAAGACCAGAAATATAAAAAAATTTATTATCCTAAATTGTGGTTATATTTTTTTGAAGAAATTGAGCACTATTATGTGCAAAAATTGGATCCACACGAAATTCAATGCCGACTTCCAAAAAATATAGAAATTGCTTCTAATACTTTGACACAGTTAGCCAGGGATATATATAACAAATTAATTGTTTTTTATTTTTGGGGTTCTGCTCATATTTTTGTTTATATTAACTTTAAATTATTTCTCATGTCTTTTTCTAGAAATATGGTCAATTTGAAATAAACTAATGGTATTTCTATTCCTATTTGCCACAAGGTGAATAGTTTTCCATCGTTTTGAAAATATATTGCCTTTGTTTTTATCATTTTGATCAAAATTTATTCAAATTTTCAATAACCGTTTTTGAAAAGAAAAAACTTAACCAAAAATTTAGATATTGACAGTTCTTCACGAACTAATATGCGCTTTATTTGTAGAATCTGTAACTTAAAATCCAGAGTAAAGTAAGCGTTTTCCTGAGCTCCTAAAAATAAGGTCAAATGACGTGTTTTGGTCACCATCGAGAAAATATATGATAAATTATAGAAAAAAAGTAACCGGTCTACGCATGTATTTTGTAGTCGTTTGTTCAATACTCATGGAGAAGTAGGCTTTTCAAGACAAATAAAAACTATATTTGGAGGCTCTTTAATGATTGGTCGAGCAATGTTATCGTCAATTATTTTCTTGGATGCGTGATTTTCAGTTAAATATAACACTAATTTGAAGAATTTTGTTTTACAATGTTTAGTTTTCTAGAAATATTCAACCTCAAAAACCGCAAAATCGTCTTTTTTCATGTCGGGTACCCCTTAATTTGTAAGATATATATCCCTTTTTATTGCTGATACTTCTGTGATAAGAGTCAATCAAACGATCCCATTAACACTGAATCTGTATACAGGGAGTTTTAGAGAACCAACAACTGAGAACGATTGGAAACTAACAACTCAAGATGACTCAGTTCAGCTGGGCGAATTTGTCAGATTGAAAATAAAGTTGGAAGATGAAACAATAGCTATCGAAAACAACACAAATTACAAGTAAATCATACAGTCCTCGCTTCCAAGCTTGTACTAATAACGATCATAAAAAAAGACGGTTTCTTCTCTGTCGAGGCAGTCCGATTTCTCCAAATATCGCTAACTATAAAAGCGTCATAAACTTTTTTTTGGCAGAGTTATATTTATATCTTTTTCCGGATTCATCTTAAAATAAGTTCAGGGGCGAATTTGGACAATTCATATCTATCAAAAAATGTACAATTGCTAGACTTTTTCAAACTTCGACCCATGCCAACTGCATAATGCCATGGACTGATATGGTGCTCGAAAGTAAAATTAAGCCCTTTATCTTTCCCACTGCAAATTTAAAAGTCATTTAATAAATGCAATTATACACAAAAAAGTAACCTTGGTGTACTCAACACTACTGAAATACGAGCGAAAAACAGAATTATCTTATAATTTTCAAATTTTATTCATAAGACGTTAATTTCATAGTTATCTACCGTCCTTATTTTTTTTTCAAAACTTTAAAAATTGAGTTTCTCTCAAATAAAGACCTTCAAATATTCACATGGTGCTGGTCCAAGATAATTTTTAGGGCTGGTTTTTTTGTTGAAAACACCCTTTAATGGGTTAATCCACATACTCAGCGCTGGCCAAAGTGACTTGCGATTTCTATTTTTAATAAGTTAACTTTTTCCGAAAACGTTTTTATTTAAAATGATCGGTGTTTTTGAAATTCTCTAATTTTAAATATGATCGTGATTTTTAAATCTTCTCATAATGTTGGCTATATTTAAATCTTTCTCTATCTTTGAGTTCTTGAGATAGAAGCCATGTGCTACGACCACGGAATCGGGGCCCAAAAAATATACAATGAGATTTGAAGAAATATGAAAAAAAAACAAAATGAATTTATAAACCTTGCCACCGTGATTTAGAGAATATTATTTATGTGTCAAAAAATGAAACAAATATTCATAAATCTAAATTTTTCTTTCTTTTGATACACACATCAAATTTTTTTCGATTTTCTCTCGAAAAGGTAATTTCTTGCAAAATATATATGATTATAAGTTATTTTTGTGCAAAAACAACAACTAATGTCCCTACCAATAATTGAAAATAATACGTTACTTTTGACACACGGTAAAAATCGGACACAAACGAATGCGGCGCGACGGTTCCCATCACGTAAATATTGTATTTTTATGTCGCAACAAACTTGATAAAAAGCTTATAGACGATGTTATTAGAAGCCAAAAAAATATCGCGAAAGGTCTGTTACATGGCAAACTATCGGGCACAGGTAAATATTTATATTATATATGAACAACTATTATCCTTACCGTTTTCTTCAATTGAAGGTTTCAGTCAAATATTTCTATTTACGATATTGTCTCCAAAGAAAATATCGTAAAAACACCGAAATATATTATAATTTTTTTTCTATCAAAAATTGTGAAGCTATTGAATCAATAGTTTATATTTTCGCTAAGTTAACTTGGATAAAAAGATGATTTTTTTAAAGTCAGTGGCCAGATTGGCCACGCTGAGTAAAACTTGAACCAGTTAGTAACACATTAACCTACTCCAAAAAAATGTACCAGTAATTGAAGTTGTTCTCATTTATATTTTTTAACTGAACGTTATTTTTTATTCAGTTTTGAGATCAATACTTGCCATATGCATTCAGTCGATACTTCGAGAGCGCCATATGAGTTTTATAATAGAATCTGTCCTGTGAATTTGTCAATTATTCAAGTTTGGGATCGAATTGACTCAGTCTATATTCAATTAATATGTATAATGGTTTTGACTTGATGTAATTTCAATGGTATTAACTGCTCTTTACTAGTCCTTTAAGGGGGTGGCATAACCTCGGAAGATTGAAGTCAATACCGAATGTGTTTTAGCTTTTGGGGTTTTCCCCGATGAGATTCACGCCTAACCAATCAGAGCGCGACTTGGTCAATTTATTAAAGGGGCGTTTCAATCTCCCCGGAACAACCCCAAAACCTAAAACACATTCTGTATAACTCACGAAAGTAATTAGTTAGTTTATTTTTTTTGCGCTTATTATCGTAAGCTCAACCAGAATATATATGATGCAGCTCATTAAAATATTTTTTATCTATTTTAGGAAAGATTTGAGCTCAAGTTTTCATCTTTGAAATCGGTAAAATTTGAAAAAAAAAACATGAAAATTTTCCGCATTTTTGTCCAAAATTTTTTCTGTTTTGCTAACTAAAATCTGTGGGTTAAAACCAAAAAAAATAGCCACTTTAGCTTTTTTCATGGATTCTTACATATTTTCTGACCGCTGTTTGAAAAATCATAAATTTTTTATTTTTCAATTTCTGTCGACTTTTTTAGAAAAATTATGAAAATTTTCCCCAAATCAAGTCCACAAATTTCTTTATTAGTGGTTTTCTTGAACTCTTCATGAAAAACTCATGGCAGAATCACATATTAAATGTTCTGATATCTATAAATTTGCCCGTATGTCAACTAATCGGTACGGTCGCGCGTTTATCAGTTTGAAACTGTTGATGAAAATTTTTAACACTTGACTGTACACTCGATAAGTGCACTGAATTTTTAAAATTTTATGTTTGCGAAAAATTCCAATAAAATTGTGGTGTAGTAGGCGTCATTTCTTTGATATGTCAGGGACATTTTTCGATATCAAAACGCAATTTAAGGTCAATTTTTATCTCAAAAAAAGTTGTTGTTCTTTACTTTTTGCCAATTTTTACCTTTTTTTATGGAAAAAAAACTTTGATATTAAAGAAATTTTCGAATGTGCAGAATTTTAAGTAGACTTTTTGGCGGAGTACACTCGAAAATAAATGAAGTTTATTAATATCGTCTTAAAAAAATTCGATAGTCGGGTTAATTTTGAAATGGATGTACAGTGAAAAGTGTTTTTTTATATTTTTAACTATACTTAATTGTGTTTAGGAAATAAAAATGTGAACGTTTGTAAGAATGAACACTTTAATTGAAGATTAAAAATAAAAAAATAAATTTCCACATTTTTTTCTTTGAAATTTTGCTCTGAAAAAATGTACCAATCTGCTGGACTTATGCCACCCCCTTACACCAATTTGTTTCAAGAGAAAATATCTTATTTTCTATGTTTAACAAATTTGTCAGTAATTTCGTTAAGGGTTTCATAAAGAAGATTTTTACGACCCGGTTGTAGGTGTCAATTGCCAGCACTTTTGCTTTGTCATAAATCAGTAAAGAATCATATTGACATTTCATACCCTATCGCTAAACTTCAATTCTTAACCAATTAATATCAAACTATTGCAGTTTAATTGGAGTTAGGAATAAAACAATTAGATCCATTCTAAAGCCCTCTACATACATGATGATGCTTCAAATAACTTGTATGTGATATTCAGACAATTCATTGTACTTCATTTAAGAACCGATGTATATTATCAATGCAAAGTAAGCTTTTTCTATAAACAATTACAAGGGGTCGGTGCTATCAGACATATAAAAATATCTCATACTTTTTGTTGGGTATATTTAGCTTAATCATCAAGTCAATCTTCGTGTGAACTGTGATTTTTTGTAAGTACAATACTTTTATTGGGTTAGCAGTTCAAAAATAGTCGCAAAACATTTTTAAGAACTGTTGATTAACGAACAATTTTTATTTGTTTCATTTTGCTGCCAAGAATAATTGTCTGTAGAACTCACAATATCTTCTTGATGATTTATTTGAAAATCAATCATAGACGCCGTTTTCTGAAGCTGATTGACTATTCAAATGTCGTAAAAGTATAAAATGTAGGTGATTTTCATTTAAACAAGCACATCACAGTTAATCATTGATTAGATTTATTTTTATTAATAATGACGTCAAAACGATAATGGATTTTGAATGAAAAGGCTGAAAACGCTTTTTCAAGAGCTCATAGATATCCTAAACAATCTTATACAAATTTAAGGAATGATTGTTCGTAATCTCTGAAATACATTTTTTTCTAACTTTTTACATAGCATGTTCGACCAACCGCTAAATTTAGTTAACCGTGAGCAAAACCTTTTTATAGTCTTATTATTTTTTCACTTTATTTCAAAATAATTTTGCACAGAAAATGCATATTTTAATTAAAAAAACTGATATTGTTGTTTTTGGATTTTCACCCTTTAAATACTTGAAAAATATCAGAAAGTGTCGTTTTTGGCTATATTTTTTGTTGTATTTACGAATCCATTTATTGACAGACAGAACATTACGAGGCAATTTTAAAAAAAATTCATCGTCCAAATTTTAAATTTATCGCCTTTATTCCCAGGATCACAGCCTGAATATTATTTTTTGAGCGCAAGGTCATCGTATCAAACTTTCAAATGTATCAAACTATCATGTAACATGATTCATGTTTCCGGAAACGGGATTATAAACTTTTGCCAAATTATTCACCGTTCTCGCGCAAGAGCATAAAACATTTTCTCACTTTAAAAAGAGGAAGAAAAAATTTCAATATTTATTTGGAAATTTTGAAATTCTTGTTTACAATTTTTAAAATTCATATAACTAAACAGGTCACGTTGAGATGAAAAATCGTTAAATTAAGTTGACAGTACTTCGAGTTTAGAAGATATGATGTGCCTATACAACCCCCACTTAAAATTCCAAATAACCAATCGTGTATTACTTATACTTCAGATCGACATTTGTCTGAAATCAGCAGATTGTGTTCCTGATCCAGATTGTCCTACTAATAATGATGAAGAAAAAAATCGAAAAAAAATATTCAAATCCTCACGATTTTCATTCTCCAGACTACAGAAATTGGAATCTGTAACATATAAAAAAAAAGCTAAAACACAACCAAGCCAGGATGACATCATCAGTCCGAAATTGTCAATTGATGATTCTCAATGCACAAATAATGGTGGAACACCCAAAATTAATAGCGGAATTCAATTTTGCGAAAATTTTCAGATAAAAAAGAGTAGTGCACGAAAGTGTACTGGTTATTTACATATCCTGATTTTACAATTTCATTTTATTTTTCTGTTTATAAACACTCTTTGAATATGTAACAGACATGTATTAAGGCAGCGCACTGTGCAAAATATTATAAAAACTCAATAAGTGTGTGTTTTTACCGAGTTTCGAGACAGAAAAACCAGTATTCTACAGTCATTTTCTGACCCCTGGGGCCCAATTTTTGTCTATTTTGATTATTTGTATTTGGTTAAAGGGATTGAATAGGCAACTACTATCTTCTAACTCGTAGTACTGTCAATTTGATAACAAGATTTTGATCTCAACGTGGCCTTCTTAGTTATCTTAACAATTAGTTAAACTTAACAATTGTGAAAAAAATTTCAAAAAAAAATTGAAATTTTTACTAAGTGTCTATAACGAGCGATTTTTGCGCGAGCGCAAGAACGGTGAATTATTTGGCCATAGTTTCCGTTTTCAGAAACATTATAATTGCGAATCGTTTGATACTATTAAAAATTTCTCACGATGACCTTGAGCCCAAAAATGATTTTCAAATTGTGAATCATAATTTTATGATCCTTGGAGTTAAGAACTAAAATTTAAAATTCCAACTATACTATTTTTTTCGAATTTGCCTCGAAAATGTTCAGTGGTATAAAATAATATTTTTCGCTATTTTTGAAGCAGTTTCAGGTAAAAATGAAAAAAACAAGATACCAGTTTTTTGAATATGCATGTTCTGTAAAAAAAATCAAATTATTTTGAAATTAAATGAGAAAAAATACGACTTTTGAAAAAAATTTTGCTCGCGGTTAACTTAATTTATCGGTTGGTCGAACATGGTATAAAAAAAAGTGGGAAACAATGTCTTCTGTAGATAAAGAACTACGGAAATTTTTATTAGATTGTTATCAAGGAATAGAGAGTAATTACTAGGCTTCGGACCGGCAGAACCATCGGCCAAACTAAAAGTTCGTCACCAAATAAAATTTTGGCCCCTCATAATCTATGAGTCCTTGAATTTCAAGGCTTGAAAAACTTTTCCAGCCTATACAACCCCCTTTTAGAGGAACAGGTCGGCATATTCGAGCTCATTTTTGTCGGATTTTAAAATATATCCAAATTCAGTGATACAGTATCACTGATACTCCATATCCTTTTCGGAACGGAACTCCATCTCAAAAACGCTTACTATCTCTATAGCGCGTGTTCGAATCTCACTATTGTTGTCTTAGTGATTATATTGAATATGATTATAGGCAAAAGTCTTGATAATGGAACCGCTAAATTTTATCGGTGTGTCATCACTCAAGCAATCACTAAGACAATTACTTAGACAACATCAGTGGGATTCGAACACGCGCTGTAGAGATAGTAAGCGTTTTCGAGATGGAGTTCCGTTCCGAAAAGGATATCCCTTGTTCACACTTTTGTTAATATCCCGGCCTAATCAAGCAATTGTCGCGACGTGTCTTTGTTAGTGAAAGAAGGTAGCAATCGACAATCGAAATTGTTTTTCTGTGATGAAAGAATGTATTAACAAAGGGGGCGCTGCTTGATTGGCGCTGCTTGATTTTACAAAGGGGGGCGCTGCTTGATTGGGCCGGGATATTAACAAAAGTGTGAACAAGGGATATTATACTAATTCAGACAATTTCGAATCGAATATTTATACTTTGAAAGCTCTATCATGTCGGAAAAGTTGTTTTTTGAGCTCGGAAAGATATATTGGCGGCATATAAAATTAGAAAATTTCCCAAGAAAATAATCTTTATTTCGAACAATTCCAAGCAAGATATTAAGGAGATTTAATTAACAAATTGTATTTCGAAACACAACCTTAAATAACTAGTAAATGTCAAAAATAAAACACAATTGTTTTCACTGTTAACATTTCGGACGCGATTGATTCTTACCCAAAAATTGAAAAAAAAATATTTCTCACCTTTTAATTCAATTAAAAAATTAGAATGATTCTCAGTTAGTTTTCTCGCTTATTTTTTTCGTCTTATTTTTTTGAACTGAATTAATAAAATTTTGATGAGAATTTCCTGGTTTTTAAATTTTCCAAATCGCCTTATTTTAAATATTTGATTACGATCTGCTGTACCGTAATCAAACATCACAAAACCAGCTTGATATCATTATATCAATTAGTTTCCGAAAAAATCCTACGAGTTATTGGGGCAATCCAATAAAGTAAATTTTTGTTTGATGCTAATTTATTTTTTTCATATGTTACATACTTTAAAATATAACTACAATTCAAGATTATACTGACATGCCGACATCGTAGAAACTTGATTTCAGTTTTTGGAACCTACCGTACGTGAAAATTAGCATAATCTAAAGAAAATAATAGAAAAAAAATTCAGGATTTTATTTTTTATTTAACAAGTCAGAAAATAATCATAAAAAGTTTGACTGGTTAACATTTAATTACAACTTCCTAATCTAAAAAAATCGAATGATTGTTTCTACAAACGAACTTTTTCGGCTTGACCTTCATTTTTTACCATTTTTGTTCAAAATTTTAGAGTTTTAAAATGTAATGAAAATTCCTTGATAAACAAAATGAGCACATTACCAATAGAAAATAATACTGAAATTTACATGTGTAAAAAAGCCAAAAAAACTTTTCTTAGATCCAAAATTACCGGTTTTGAATCTGATTTACTGGTTGGTTAATGAAGTTTTTGGACAAATTTTTTTGACAAAATTGAAAGAGGAGGTTTTGGTTGTCCCACCTATAGTAAATTGCAGTCAATAGCTCGCACCATTTTTCCGTGAGAGTTAATTGAAAAAGCCTTTTACAGCGACCTGTACCTCCTCAAGAGTTGAATAAGTTCTATACAAAGAGGATAAATATTCATACGAATCGACATTTTGCTCAATATCATTTTTTTTTCTCGATATTTTGTGATTTTAAATTTGTTTTTCCTAAGCATAAAAAACTGTCCCAATGCACCAGTCGATTTATAATTGTTCAAATTTAATTTTAACATACAAGAAACAGCCCTATATGAAGATCGCCGATATCATATCGGACACTTTCGGCGATATTGTGACAGAAATGATTTTGTTATTTAATAAAGGAAAACCACTTGAGCGTTCGAAATGACGTCACAATTTGAGAAGTTTTTTAATTTATATAGTATGTAAGGGGGTAGTCAACTCAACATTAGCCAAAAATCTAGTTTTCTAGTCAGTTTCACACTAAATAAAATCACCATAAAAGTCTGATTTCACCAGAAATACATATTTGAGTCAATGAGCGTCGAATCAGGTCCGAAGTTGGTCACACTTATATCCACTGCCGCCGCAAATGACGTTCAAAAATCTTCTCTTTGAAAAATTAAAAGTATCTCCTCCCTGAGATTTTGAGATATCAACCTAATATTTTTTCAATAGTTACTGTACTGATAATATCTTGAGCTGCGGATCCGTATAACTCTGCCCCGGTGACCCTAAATTTAAAAAAAAAATTGAATGCGCCGAGCGAGGCGCTGAGTGACGGCTGGTTAGGGTGGCGCTCACTTTAAAAGCTCACTTATAACAGGTGAAATGAGGAAGCTTTGCGGGGTATCGTATCCGTTTGACATGGTAGGAGATTGTTCAAGGGGGTGGTCGTCGCAAATGAGGCTCTAGAAACGAATTTTCCCAATTTTATTTATATGTCTTTTTATGAAAATATTGAAAATTACAAGCATTTTGGTACTCGTTTTATTTTGATACATTGCTAGCAAAGCACTTTTTGATGAGTTCAAAAATATTTCGTATGAAAAAAGTTGAAATTTCTTGATTTTTGGAAATTTAAAACACGATTTACAGAAAAATGAGTCAGAAATTAAGACAAAACTCAACTCGATAATATGCAAGGACTCTTCAGCTACACATTCATGTAGGATTCGAATGTCTTACTTTTAAATCCAGGGAGGAGATAAATTTTTGTTGAGACCCCTAAAAAAGGGTCAAAATACTGTTTTTTGGCGATACTGAGACCAAATCCAAGAATTTTTAAAAAAACTTAACTCAATTATCTGCTCACGTTCTGTCCGGTTAATTTAAGTCATAAATCATTGTTGCACCTTAAAAACTCAGGGAGGAGATACATTTGAAAAAATAATTCCGTGAGTTTTGTGAGCACGTTTCTGAGCCATCCGTCACTTTCGACTTTTTTATAGGATGCAAGATTTTTGCTCAAATACATTAGTTAAAGGGAATACTTTGTCAAACAGTTTGTACTTTTGCGATAATTGGCCATTGANATATTTACTTAATTTTATCTTTTATCTCAATCAGTGAAAAATAAGTTAATTGATATCTCTTCCTTTTGGGTGTGAGGCGAAGTTCTCGTTTCTGGGTGTAAAGAAATAATTCATTTTGTATTTTAAATACGTAGTACAACTCTTTAGAAAGTTGCCAGTACTATTAAGAGCATCTGATACTTTAATCTACGGTCAGAAAATGATTTTCAGTAAGCGTCCTTAAAAGCACTAAAAAACCTACTCCTCATTTATTCCTCATCATTTGTTATTTGCAATTCAACTTCTATATATTGTGAAGAATATATAAACCCAGTTAAAAGTTTTCATCAAGAGCCCATATCCGTATCTGTCAAAATGCACCGACCCCCTTAAAAAATCATATTTTTTCTTCATTTTTGCGATTAGTCATTTTCGCGATTAGTCTGTTTCACGATTTTCACTTCAATTTGTGAAATTTCAACGTAAAAACATAAATGTAACCCTTATTTGAATATAATTTAATAAGGAAGTTCTGGGACACTTGTTGACTGTTCTCTGGCTATTACGGTATCGAGTCCGTTTTTGCATTTTCGTGGCATAGTTGAAAAATTGATACGTATTTTTATGCTTATTAATAAATTTTGATTTGAACAACATGTTCGAGTAATCACATACCTAGAGTTCACTTGATGTCACATGTCTAGTCTCCTCAAGTCTATTGCTGGCAAACAATATCGACGAAAGATGACTATGTTGACGAAAGATGACTATTTTGACGCAAGATGACTATTTCCACGAAAGATGACTATATCCACGAAAATGATACATGTAAATGATGATGTATATTATATATACAGTATATATAAACGATATATTTCATTTCGCGAATAATATTTTTTAATCATTATACTATATATATGAGTCAAATCAAGTGTCCTAGGAAAAGTGGGTGTATACGATTCACAGAGCTACAGCTCGCTAATGAGTTATTTTCGAATATCATTTCATAATCTTGAAGGCCTTAGAATTTAATTATCTGTCGTTTGACGCGATGTTTACGCTTGGTGTGAAAGCGTTATTTACATATTGACAAAGGTTTGAAGTTGACAAATAAATTTGTTCCGAATCAAAAATAAACAATTTCTCAGAAACAAAAGTTTTTAATAATTTTTCAATGAGAAAACAGTTCAGAGACCGCATATTTACTATAAAAAATATTTTTACCTGTAAATATACACCCATGAATGCATAATCAGCACAAATAAAGTGTAAATTGACGTGACGATAACGGACAAACTAGTGTAGATAGCGATTTTTAGTTTTGACCAATGCTTTTTAAATTACTGAATTACTAATAACATATTATTCAATCTTATCATTGTCTTCCACAGTTCTCATAAAGACTCGCCCTGACCACCCCCTTAAG
>SCLH01000347.1:3979-25388 GCA_004367855.1 Oikopleura vanhoeffeni
CAAGCTTTTCAGACATGGGCACTGGCCGTTTTGGCTTGATTAGCACTTCCTCCTTAACATTTTCAGCGTTCATAAATGTTCGTTTGATTATCGTGTACACTTTCAGGCCGTTACTATATAATGCGCAAAAGCAAATAATGCTTAATGAACTTTATTTATTTTTGTGTACTTAATGTTAATTAAGTCGCCCCAGAGTTATTTTAGTTTTGCAATCATTAAACATTATATTGCTGATAGTAAAGACATTACCGACTTAAACATAATTAATGTTCTAACATCAAAATAACACTTAATATCAATTTGACATCATGAGGGGAAATTTCCGAATCGACATTTGCACATAATTACGAAATTATGTTTTCAAATAATAGCAAAATTATTAAGAAGAACTTACTTCTTTAATTTTCAAATAATTGTTTGTACTGACTCTTCGTAAATTTTTTTAAGACAAACAGAAGAAGTTAGGGTTTTTTACACCAAGGTTTTCATTCATCACTCTGAAATTGCCCTTATACGTTATAAGTTATACTCTTTTCACATTCATATTTGTGTTCAGTCAATTTTAGAATTTAATTTTATTATTGAATATCTCACTAAGTCATGTTCAGCACATCTATTTTAAGACTTGCATTTGCTAGAATTTACTACTAGAATAGTACAGTACCCCTAATTTTATTTAAGTCTTTTTCTGAAATAAAATATTTCCAGAAATCTGGAGCTTGGCGTCCAACACAACCTCGCGTTCCAACAAATTCAATGATACCAACTCCTGGTCCAGCATCCTACGATCAAGATAAAATATTGGCGACAAAAAGTACTGCACCAAAATTTTCCTTTGGTATTCGTTTGTGACATCTATACAGTTAATAAATTTTGTTTGCAATAACAAATAGTTGATACGCTTTCAATTTACCATATTCACGGTAAAAACTAAATATTTTATAGAGAGAATGACTTGTTGCCAATTCAGTCGAGCAAACTCTGGAAATGGAATCTTAAGTTTTAGACGTAGTCATTTGTGAATATGTGGAATGTTAATTATCTCTCATACAATGTCCTTGATTTCTTTTATTTAGAGTTCAAGGACAAGGTTTGTGTGAAAATTCACATGTCACATGATTATGACCATATTTCCAAATGACCGTCCATCGATAATAATTGAAACGTTTTAACCTTGATAATTTTGCTTTATGATTACCGAGGTCGATGTCACCGAATTCCCAACCGAAGTGCAACTTAAAAATGAGACTCATCCTATAGTGCCTGTTCAAAATTCACTGATGTTGTTCTAGTCATTGGTTTGGTATGATAATAGGCAAGGGTGGTTGATATTGGGACTCCCAAAGTTGATCGGTGCGCAATGACTAAAGCAATCACTGAAACAATCATTCAGAAAATATAAGTCGGCTTCAAACACGCGCTATAGTGTTGATACAATTTTCATAATTTAAAAAGATTAAAATTGTTTTATTATATTTTCAAGTTTTATTTTCGAGATAAATTCGCAATATCAAGGGCGAATTAAAAATAAGAAATGAATATAAAAAGTTAAACAGTTGGTTATATAGTATGTGTAGCCACTGCTCTTTAACGCCACAAAAACGCTATGGTGCAGAGCCAGAAAGTTTTTTTTTTTTAAATTGGCAATCAAGTGGAACGGTGCATAATTGACTCAAGGTGCGCGAAATCAATTTATGCGCATGAGCTAATTGAAAAAACTTGTCGTAGTTCAAATCACCTTAATGGTCAGGGTCGGTTGAGGTCAAATAAGATTTTTCTGAAAATATCAAAAATATTTTTTTTTCAAAATTTGAAAAACAAAATTATTTTTTCGTGATGGTTATTCGCGTAGGTATCAGTGTTAGTCTTATTTTTAAGATCCACTTCAGTTGGGAAAATGATATCTCAGAAAAATAATATTTTCAACAAAAATTTTCGAAATTTTTTTTAATTAAATTTCCGATAATTTTGTAGGTAAATGCGTAAGCGAAAGATTTGAGCTATTTTTTTTTCCTCGCAACCTTCAGCGTTACCATATACTATGGCTAGGTACAATTCCCTTTGATTTTTTTGAGCCAAGTTTGCCCCTAGAGTATCAAAACTCGCGGGGTAGTTAAATTCGGGTCTCAAAAACTTTTTTGTATTAGAAAAAATTTTTGAGCTTTTTCTTAGTGGTCAAAACCGCAATTTAAATGTTTATTTTATGGCAATTATTTTATGAAATATTTCTTTTTTATAATTACCAACAAAAGATTGGAAAAAATTACTTTTTCATGGAAAAAAAATATGAGTCACTTGGAAATTACCGGTTTTTTGTAAGCACACTTTTTTTTCGAAAATAAACTTTATTTTCGTTATGTAACAAACAAAAGTCCATCAAATGGTTATTCAAAAAATGTGTGATTTTTATTCTGCTGAATCTTGGACCGAATAATGGTAACAAAAATTAAAAAAAGTTAAAAGAAAAAATCATATTTGCTTTGGTTTGCTATAAATTTGGATATATTTTTCGTATGCAGAATTGTCAGGCCTTTTTTAAGTATTAAAAAGATGTTTCCAAAGTTTTCCGCTAAGAAACGCTTATCTGAAAACCGGCAATTTTTCAGTAAAATCACGAAAACCGGTTAACGGATAATTGAAAATAAAAAATTTTCCACCTAAATTGACCGCTAGATTTTTCCAAGTATAGAAAAGATAACAAATATTGATGGTTGTATAGTCAATTTGACCAAAAAATTCCCAGGAATTGTGATATGACAGGAATTGTGATATGACATATGATATGACTAAAGCTATGGACCATAGCCTATGGTGGTTTTTTCAGACTTTTGCACTATATTAAAAAAGTAGAAGATAGAGATAAGTTCAGATAGAATACACTTTTTGTGAACTCACCAAAAAAATAGCAAGCATAATGCCAAACTTTCGAATAAACGTCACATACCGTAGTGTGAAAGTCAGCAAACTTTTCTCATTTTTAGCTAAACCCGAAACCAACAAATTCGAAAAGTCAGATGTATTACACAGATGTATACAAATACTTATGCCCTTGCAACGAAATTTCCATCGGCCAAACTGCTCGTATGCTAATAAACAGAGTCAGAGAACATCAACAAGTTCTCTCAACAGACATATCGTTTACTATTTCATGGCTGCTGCATACTAAAAAACTCAACATGATTTGTCGAATGAAAATTAAAAACTTAAGCTAGCCCTCAGAAAGGCTAATTTTGCATATTTTAAGACATATTCAAAATTATATAGTGTGAGTTAGATTACAAATGATGCGCGAAAAAGCTTGAGCGGTTTTATTTATCCGAGTAAATAGACCATCTTTGAATGACCGTACGACAAAAGCATCTTAAAGATATTTTTGATATTTTAGCTGTTAAATTATCCCTTATCAGCATTATAAATACAATGATAATAAAATATTTTATTTCATAAACTTAAAACTTGAGTATTTCTAGACTTCCGTCAGTTTGTGTTAATCTTGAAATTTGTTTAAAATTCTGACATCTATGATTATGATAATAAATCGAAAGCTAAGATAATTCTAATATGTTTTTGAATAATATTTAAAGAGTCTTCTGTATATCCCTTTACGAGGAAGATAGATATTTTAAGTTTGGTCTAGTACATCGGTACTGCTAAACGTGCATAATGTACTAGACCAAACAAGAAAATATCTATCTTCCTCGTAAAGGGATATGAAAGGGGCATATGAAGTTAAAATCTGCATTTCCACAGGTAAAAACACAAAAATATATAGAAATGCTCATTTTTCTGCTGGAATCATATATATTTGTTAATAGCTATTATTTTTGCTAAACCTCTAGTTAACGGAGTCAAGTTTGAGAGTGAGATTTTGGTCCTGGTCGGTATTTAGCTTTCTAGCGAAATTACTTCAAATGTCCTGCAACAAAATAATAAATTTTTAGAACAGCCATTTTGTTCCAGAAACTTCCAATTCAGGAAAACATATTAAGTTTTGAGAGTTAAGAAAAGTTTCAAGAAAAGCATGAAAAACTGAGTCTGAACCTTGAAAAAACCAGTCTGAAAGCGCTGTGTCGTGCGAAAATCATACCTTGTAAAAAAACGACTTGTTTGAGCCAGTGAAGTCTATACGTTGAATTATTTATTAAAGAAGAAATTATAGTGAAAACTCATTATATATCTACGTTTCGATTTTATTATCTTACTCAACCGATTAAACACAAGATATAAGCAAAAGAATTTCCACTGAAACCAAAAAGATCTAAGATCTTCAAAATCTTTGACTAAAATTTTTTTCTCTATATACCGTTAGGGTTATTAGTGCATTTTCAACAATATGAATAAATACTAAGTTTCGATAAGTTAATAGTGTCAGAATAATTTGAAGGCGTTGTGATCAATAATCATTTAGGGTATGGTTTTTTTGGTTCTTATCAGAAAAGCTTCATTTTCTCTCACGGTTTTTTTATTTCTGATCCTTTTCTGATAATTTTGAACCTTTTTTTAAAAATTCAAATTGTGCTTCTAGGGGATTGTGAAATTTTTTATATTTTTTTTGTCATGAGCAACTGTGTGCTTCATATTTTATATTTTTCACATGATAAAATATGTAAATTAATTTCGAATAACAAGAAGGCATTTGGTGTTCTCTAATGCGGGTTTTTAGCATTCGCAAAGTTTGGCCAAAATATTTGCGCTTCCAAGGACAGTTGCTCAAACAGTATATGTGACCTTATAGATTTTTCAAAAATATATTTGTGCTTTAGCCAGATATGAAAAAAGTTTACTGATTTTTATTACTCGATAAGACACGTTAACTACGAATAATCGGAGCAATTTTGACATTCGTCGGGTTAGATCACAAATAAACTATGTTCTATTATGGAGATTGATATTCTAGGCAAATAGTGTGATTTGTCGGTGTTCTCTCAGGGTTTTTCCCTATCTGCCAAATATTAATTTTGCTATTACAAGTGCGCTTGCTTTGAGAGTTCCGACTATAAACTTCTTTTAATTCTTCTCAAGTGTTCTAAATTCTCTTGGGACAACTGGCGTCAAATTCCGGTGTAATATTGTAAAAATTGAGCCGCTCTTTTTACCCAAACGCGTTTATGTTCGCGAATATTTTGTCAATTCAATATAAAAAACAAATCAAGTGTTTTGACTCTATTACAAAAATTGTCATATCTAAAAAGTTATTTTTCTTCTCTCCATTAGTAATGCGTGAATTTAGGGATTTATCAATTTTATTATTTCCTTCATCAAACATTAATTTTACTGCTATTTTTCTCAATAATTACTAAAGAATCGTCTGTACAATCTACTGTAAAATACAATTTTTTTTGGTTTTTGTATGTTTTCAATGATTGTTTGACTCTATTCACTAACAAAAATATTACTCAAGATTGACTTAAACTGCTGCCATACTTAGACCAGTTTTTGTTCGAAAACCTACTGGTGTTCTGAAATGCTAACTTTTTGTTCAGTTTAATCAAAAATATTTCGAATTTTCACGTTTTGGAGTGGAAATGTTTTACCATCTTTGTCCTAAATTGTAAATATTTTTGAGGATTTAATAATTTTTTCCAGATTTTGAAACGAACGGACAAACATTAATACGGATACATTTGTTTGATATCTTGATATCTTCGTGAATTTTTGGATCAAATATTTTAATTTTTTCTAATCGTTGTTTGAAATCTTTAGTATTTTTTATAAATTCGCATTCCGCAGTAAAGGTTTTATTTTAGTAGTTATTGATATAAACTTCACTGTTATTAACCATACTGTCGTAAGAGGTTGCGATACCTCGTAAAGGCTCAGAGCTTCTTATGAAGCTTCACTGTCGTAAAAGAGGAAAGTGAATTCGCAGAAAAAAACGTTGCGATTTTCCAAATAGGTAGGCACCAGAAAAGGTTTTGATCAAGAGTTTTCTAAATCCTGTAAATGTCCTCTAGGGTTGTACTTTTAGAATTTTCTAAATTTCGTAAAATTTTGACTCAAAAGATTATCTAGTTTTTGATGATATTGCGTTTTGGTAAAAATATCAGTCAGCTTGTTTGTCAACAGACAATAAACTACATCCTCGTTTCTTTGGGAAAATTTTTCAAGGTTTTCTACTCTTGGATGTAAGTTTTGAATTTGTGATTTTTTACCATTAGAACGGAATTTGCTTTAATACCGGCTATGTCAATTTCTTTGATTCGGTTTTTCTAGCGTTCTGACTCAAACTTTAAAAAAAAGTTTATCATATTTTACAAAGAGCAGAAGGTGACAATCGGTGTCACTGCCTACACCTCTGTTTTTTGCCACCTCTAAAATTTCGATGATTTCCTCTCGGAATATTAATTTGTCCTATATGAACTTTTATGCGATTATAGTCGGTCTTTTTATCATAAGTTAAATTACGGAGTTTTCTATCTCTAATCATATCTGACTTTAAATTCAGATTTTTTTCGCTAATTGTTTAATAAAATTTAGAGTGGTCCTCAGATTTGGTAATAAATTTTAATTTGAAGGGCTTAATGATCAAATTTGTTATTTTTGTAGTTTTTATTTTTTCTCGTTTGAAATTTTCTCGCTATTATTTTCGTTTCTTCTACGAATATTTCTGCTGGTTTCAGCCCAATTTGTCGAAGCATTTTTGAGACTTTATTCTTCAAAAAGTTGGAGTCAAATTGTTTTCATCGCATTTTTGTAAAAATTTCAGAGATTCCTCAGTTCTGTGTAAATTCTTCCACTTATAAAAAGCATTTAATGGCAAGTTATTGTTCGCAAAATATAATCTTCTTTTTTCTGCTTCAATTAAATCATAGTAAAAACTCATTATATATCTACGTTTCGATTTATTATCATTCTCAAGATTAAACAGAATATGAGCAAAAGAATTTAACACTGAAACCAAAAGGATCTAGAAATCTTCAAAAAATTTGGACTAAGAGGAAATTCTTTATACGAAATTTCCAAATAAAAGATATCCTATTTGTAGACGTTGATCAAATATTTTATTTGTTCGTTATTGCCAATGATTTTGTTCTCAGCGATCTGCAAATAAAACAGTGTCCTTGAATATAAGGCCATATTTCGTATCAAGATATTTTCCATATTTTCTTAATCTTTTAATCGTCACACGTTAAATGCAAATAATTAAAAATAACTTATTCTGATAAACTTGATAAACTTTGTGTTATTTATTCAAACTACAGTAAAAAGTGGATAATAAGATTCTAGTTATAGTTTTAATTCGTACAGACCAAATGTAAATTTTTTTTCACTAGCTTATACGAATCGTAATAGAATAATGTTTCTCTTTTTAATTTTTCGGGGAAAGGATGATAGAAGAGAAAGTAAACAGGCAAATTACAAAAAACATGGATTAATTTTACTTAGGTAGTTTTTTTTAGTGCAACCACCCCTTCTCATGATGATTACGGGAAAACCATAGCTGATATCGAGAAACGTTTTTTTGCATTCAACTGCCAACTAAAAAAGCTCAATGGAGAAATTTTATGAAGTTGATTTGACATCCGGTTCACCGGATATAAACCGGAAAGTAATTTTTCGGTAGGTTCGAATCTCGGTGGGCCCAATTTTTTTTTCTTCAAATCAGCCGGAAAGCTTAATTTTTACGTTTGTTCGTTCTCATATCACGATTATCTACACATTAACTGCTTGAACTATAACTTTGATGAATTCGTAGAAGAAAAAAACGAGATTCGATTTTTTTACTCAAAATTTATACCGAAAATGCTTATATACTAGATCTCCGGTTACCGGTGAACCGGTTATCCGATAAAAAAGGAAAAATTTCTCCATTGAGCTTTTTTAGTTGGCAGTTTAATGCAAAAACCCGTTTCTCGATATCAGCGATGGTTTTCCCGTAATCATCATGAGAAGGGATGGTTGCCCTAAAAAAAAACTACCTTAGGTAACGGTCAAAAAAAAAATTAAGAATGCTTTCATTTTCTGAGTTGAGTTGAAAAAATCCATAAAAAGTGAAATTTTCTCATAAATTTCATTTTGTATTTTTGACTGGCATAAATTTTTATCAAAAACATTAAGTTTCCAACAAAAATTTGTATCAAAAAGAAGAATTCAAATTTCCAATGTTTGAGGTTTCTTTCCTTGCCAATTAATTTTTTTATATTTTGGTTCAGTATTTGGAATACAACTAAAGTCAGTTTTTGAAGCGGTGGTTCTAAAATGGATCATCTGAATTTGTTTCTCGTTTATTGGGGAAGACGGGCATCTCGTAGTTAATATACGCAGCTATAAATTTCGAAACTTTTGACATTTTTTTTTGTGATACGTATTTTTTATAAAATAGCAATTAAGGTAATTTTGTTCTGTGTGTGCGTGGCACTTTATAATGAATGCAATTTTGCGCCCTAACTCGGCTGTATAAATTTTTTAAAAAGTGTAATTGAGTCGCGCTTTCAAATGAGTTACACTGTGTAACAAACCCACCAAAAAATAAATTTGATCAATGATTTGATTCAATTACGCCCTTAAAAGATCTTGAAATTTTATGAGAAAGTTTGATTGAAGATAACCAATCGACGAGAAATCAACTTAGTATATCCCTTATTCACACTTCTGTTAATATCCCGGCCCTGATTAGGAAACGTAGTGTGTTTTTAAGTAGTAGGGCCGGGATATTAACAAAACTGTGAATAGGGGATATAGTTATAGCACAAACTTTGTGCCACAAAGAGGAAATTGTTATGGTTTTTTTGAGATATAACTTATATCATATAAGAAATTTCATTTTGTGTATAAGAAATTACTTAAATAAATTGATGTTCCGACTTGTTCGATGATTTATGAACCATAGTAGTATAAAGTTTCAACAAAATTCTCGCAGGCCTGCTATTTCTAGAGGAGCGGAATAACTTTTGTGTTAACCTGCGAGAAACTTTTTGTCAATTTTTAACTATGCTTCGGAAATGATTAAATAAATCAAAAGTTCAACAAATTCTAGTGTTTTCTAAAATAAAAATGACAAAGAATAAATTAAGTTTTAGTTAACTATATGCCGTCGCCAACGTAAGTGTTGTACATCAAAATTTAACGAACTTAATTAATAAATTTTGACGGTCAATATTTACTTTTATACTGACAAAATATCGACCAGATTCTCATATATCCTATCCATTTTAGTATATGAAACTTCGTCTAGTAGAAAATATGTTTTCAGTTTCAAAAATAACTAAAATGAATAAAAGAGCGTGACGTCATCGTTTAAAATTTCAAAAATGCATGTTAGCCCGTTGTCAAGGTATATATTTACAAAATATGTAGGGCGTGTAATGCATTTTTTTAATTTTTCGAAAGAACGTATAAAATACGCTGGATTGGCTGATCTGATCTTCCAAAAAGAAGTTTGATCATTTCTCTCTGATCCATTTTTTGCACTTCGGAAAACAACAAAAATAGTTTTCCAAGTTTTAATTGAGATTCTTTGGTTAATTCTCTAGTAAATTCGTTGAGAACAATCATTTCAGTTGCAGCAGCAACTTCGTCGGATGATAAATTGAAGTTTTGAATACTAAAATATTTAATTATTTTTTGAAGTATGAAGAAGCCAAAAAGAGGCATCCGTCATGAAAAAAGCCGATTTTGTGGTTTTTGAAGCTAAATATCTGAAATACTACACATTGTAGGTGCCAAAACGTTGATTTAATTTTATATACATTTTGTATTAAAACAAATGTCACATCTTGACATATAATTAAAGATCAATGATTGCTCAACCGGATCATGCCCAACTGCGCGAACCACCGCGCGCGCTGGCGAAAATTGCGCCTAATAAATGGCTTTTCTTTTGGTCCATAATTTGCTAACAGGTGATCCTACAAAATTTTTACATCATTCAGAAGATGCAGAATTAGTTAAGATTAAAAAAAAATTAAAGTATTTTTTACACACTTGAAACTCGCGATTAAAAATGGTCTTCTTAGGGCTAAAATAAGCCTGGCTTATAATTCGCGAATTTTTTTTTAAATTAAGATATTTTGCCCGCGGTGATTTCTTTCAGTCTAGTAAAGAAAACCCGGTCTGATAGCGGTCCTCCAAGCCGTGGTTTGGTATATACGGGATCAACACCATTAACACGCGCAGTTGGGCCTAACCCGCTCAAGCAATCAGGAACAATCATCAAAATAGAGTGATATTTTGTCTATAAAATCTTAATGGTATCACTTTTATCTATTGGTTCACCAATCAGGTTACGCTTGTATAATACAATTTGCTCTCATGCGTGTGGGCAAATTCTACGAGTGGTTCGCGTGACTTGTCCTGTTGCTGACTTTTGTGCTAATTATCAACCTTTAAAATTGAGTATGCAGGGTTCAACGAACAAAGACCTTTTTACATTCTTGTATTATCGCATTTTCAAGATGAAAACAATTCTCAAAAATTATGATTTCACCTTTACTTCAAAATATTTGGGATTTTTCTAGTATTTTATACTTCAACTCGCATCAAACGGATACTACGTCTAAACAATAAATTTTATTTAGTTTATCCTATTCCCTAATCTCTTCTCTTGTCATATATCCCTTTATTGCCCTCATTCAAAGATTTGGTCTCTCAAAAACACAGGGGGTGAGAAAACGACGCGTCATTTGAAAACGAGTCACCCAATTCAGTTCTTAGATAGCTTAAACTGAGCACAATTATCTAAATTATGTAAACATTAAAAATTGTTTTTAATAGGACCAATGTTTTTATTTTTTTCTAAGCTTACTGAAATTGTTTAATTATAAGTTTTTGTTAAAAAATAGAAACAAAGGTCTCAGAAAAAATAAAAACAATGGTCTGATTCCGACCAAGTTTTATTTTGTATTATTCACTGGATATTTGTGCACAGTTTGAGCTATCTAAGAACCTAATCGGCTGAGTCGTTTGGGAAAACCCCGTTGTTTTCTCACCCCCGTGTTTTTGAGGGACCGAATATTTGGGAGAGGGCAATAAAGGGATATCGTCGCAGAAAACACTTAATTCCCAAAATTTACTTTTCAAATAACTGAAAATTTAACGGAGTACATTTTATAGAGTACGTTTCGGCCTAATACAGAACACATGGTCTGGAGGAGATAACTTTTGTGAAGACGGTTCTAATCTCAAGTGAGTTTCAGGGAAGTATATATGTGAGGCAAAATATTGAGACAATGAGTTGTCTGGGTCAGTGGTGGTCTCCATTAGACTTTTATTCATACAATCGTCTGCTCAAACTAACCCCCTTTCCAAAAAGTAATATTTCTGAATACTTAAACAATAAATGACGGAAACATTCAATCAGAAAGGCAACAAACGTTTTATTTATCTGAAATCATATTAACAAAAATTCTCTAGCTATAAACAAGTAGAACATTCAGCTGTGAAGAAAATTGTGTAATTGAATCTTTGACTCCAACAATAAATGAGGTTACGAGTGTCATCCAGGGTGACTCACCCTGTTTTGATAATCTATCGGTGCACCGCGGTGTGAAAATTATCTTAAATTTTGTATAAACTATTACTTACTATGACAAAAAGTTAATGAGCTGTGTCGCAGAGTTCGGGTTATTTTTCATGTGTTGATTCTGATCGGAATCTCTCACTGTAACTCTTTCGAATGTGAGTTCAATATCTAGCAACGCTAATTCTAAGAGAAAAATTGAAAGCCATTTTCTTCGTACAACTTCTACTTGATTTAAGAGTTGTTTTTCGTTAAATGTTGGTCTTTTGATGAATGTGAAAATTGCTTCATCTGAATTAAATTATCATTTTAGCAGTTTTTTTTTCAAAATTCTGGTAAGTTATAATTTTCGGGTTAATTATAATTTCCAACATTTATATTTTCATAATAATTGAGAAAGGTGAAATTAAATTGTGCATTTACATCAAAATAGTACTTTACTAAATATTCGTCGATATACTTTTTTAACTGAATTTTTAAAGGAATTTTAAGGGGGTAGCAGCGAATGTGGCAGCTTGGCGTCAATTTAACATTACGAAAATAATTTAGTTGGTTTAATTTTTTTTGTGCTTATTATGTTAGCTGAACCAAATAAATGTGTATCAGCTCATTAACATCATTTTTTATCTATTTAAGGTGAAAGATTTGAGTTCAAACTTTATTTTATAATTCGAAAAATTTTCGAAAAATTCAAAAGCATTATGAAAATTTTAAGCATTTTTCGTCCAAAATTTTTTCTGATTACTTTTATGAAATTTGTTGAATAAAAGAAAAAAAATAGCCACTTTAACTTTTTTTCATGCATGTTACATACTTTTTCTGACTGCTGTTTGAAAAGTCATGAAATGTTTTTTTGTCATTTTGTTGTCGACTCTTTAGAAATAGTATGAAAATTTCGCAAATCAAGTCCAAAAATTCTTAATTACGTAAGTTTTTTTTGAAATCTCTGTAAACATCAAGGCCGGACTCACTTGGTGAAATTTTCTGGTATCTATTTGGGTTTCCAGTATTTCAGCCGATGCAAGGGTCAATGTGAATATCGTTTTCTGAACTTCTGATGAAATTTAAACACTTGCTTAGGAACCGGCGGTTTGCCATTTGGCACGAATTTATAAAATTTAATTATTTTTAAAAATCTGTATAAAATTGCGGGGTAATAGCGCTATTCGTTAACTTTTACAAGAGTCCAGGACATTTTTTTTATTATTTAAACTCAATTGAAAGGTCAATTTTTTTTCTAAAAGCTGTTTTCTCTATTTTTCATGAAAAAAAACTTTCATAATTTAAGAAATTTGTTGCATGTGGATAATTGATCTCGCCACTTATTAGTGGCATTACACCCGGAATGGTCCTGAAGTTTATAAATATCGCTTTTAAAAAAAAATCCACATCGGTCAAGTTGGAAATGGAGTTGTAATGAAAAGGTGGTTTTTGATATTTATTACAGATATCTAAGTATGTAAAAAAATTTAAAAAATATAAACGTTTGCGATAAGTATGAACACTTTCATTTTAGATTAAAAAAGTAAAATAAAAATTTTTCAATTTTTTTTTCTTTCAAAATATCCGAAAAAATTCGTCGTACACTTTTAAACCTGGAATGTTGAAGCACTTAAAGGGTTTCGGTCAGTTAAATCTCGAATCGGAAAAAACGCAAAAATTTCTGATAAAATTTCAGGGCATTCAAATTTAAAAATAAACTTTATTTTAACACAAGAACAGGAAATTGAACTTGTTGAAAAATGCTTGCGGTTAAAAGTTCGAGGGTATAATCTTCAAGGAATTAAATGGTTTTGCGAAAATTATGTTGAGGGGATCTATCATGAAAGAAAAATTGAGAAGTCCGGGAATCGAACCCAGGTGACGAGATCATGATCGAGCCGCGTTACCACTACGCCAACTTCTCATATAACTGGCCAAAATATGTAGATTATAAGGCGAAACCTATCGCACCAACAGGTTTTAATCAGGTTATATATCAGGTGACACACCACTATTTTAAGAGTCCGTACCCGCAGTAGCTAACCAGTTAGTGCTTATGGTTGTCAGTGATCGTTATGTGAAGGTCTTACGATTTTTTAAACACATTTTTAGGCACATATTTAATTTTGATTGACCCTCGGTTCAGACAGTTTTAGCGCGAGATCGCCATTCAAGAGCACTACAGAGCTTAAAATTTGAGTCAAATTTGCTATAGACACTGGTGAACCCCCGAGTAGTTTAACCACCCCTAAGTGTTTATCACACATAAGTTAAAACACACCTTGGTAGTTAAAAACACATTTTCGGCAAGAGTTCTATGCAGGCTTTAATTACTTAGTAAATGTGACTGTAATGTCACTGTAATTAGTTACTGTTTCTGATTTTATTCTCGTGGAACTCATATTTCGTCTTAGTTGTTTATAAATATTAAAATTTTAACTTACCTAGAAGTTCGTCAAAAATTTTAATTCGATCGTTGTTTTTGGATAGTCGAATGAATTGCGTAACAGGTTTCTGTTGGGTCAATAGTCCATACAAAATTGAACCTTCTGGTGGTGGAGATCGCGATAGAGAATCATTGTCAGAATCACAAGAATTTGCTCTGAATCGGCTATTGTCCCGAATTTGGAACATTGTCTGTTTTTGGTCGAAAAAATCTGAAATACAATATTATTTGACTTCTTCTTCTTATTAATAATTAGTGATTATGAAACGATGTTTCCTATCCCAGTTTTTTCTTTTTTCAAATTTCAATATTTATGCGCAAGAAAGATTTAAAATTCAGATTTCTAAATAAGATTCAGTGCCCAGTTTAAAATTGGATAACAGGACAGAAAATGTTCTTTGACGAGGATATTTTGAAAATATTTTGTCAATTTCAAACAAATAATAGAGATTCGACACTTTTAAAACTTTTTATTTAGGAGAGTTAAATGCTCTCCACTTTTTTTCCTCAAAATTTCTACTTCTCTCTTTTGTTTTTAAAAAATTTCCTTTTTATGAATTTTTTCTTCTCTTCTCGTCTGCTAAAAGAGGTTTCGTGCCCAGAGCTTAAATAAGAAACCATGGCAAAAAGTGTTTTTTGACGATGGTTTTTGAGTGGTAAAATATTTTGAGACGGTTTTGCCCGTTACAAACAAAAATGGAGAGCCGACACTCTTCACTCTTTCTGAATAGGATAGTAAGATGCTTTTCACTCTCCTCTTCTCACAAATTCTTCTCTCTTTTTTCTTTTCGAAAAGAAGTGTCTTCTCTTTCAAACTTTCTCTTCCTTTTCCCCCTTATCAGTTATCTATGTGATATTGAGATTTTAACATGCACATGAAAGTTCAAAATAATTGCCAAAATTACCTTATTTCGATCGTCTTTATTTCATTAATAATATGTATGGAAGAACGAACATATTTTCAATTCCCTGCTTTTAAGGTCAGTTGAGAAAGAATGTTGACTCGTCGTAGCGACCTTGGACTACGAGTATTCGAGGACGCAGTTTCGTACATATTTTAAAAGGGTGGTGCAAGCGCTATGTTACAGACTTGATAAATAAACTAAAATAACCCAAAACGACCCATTATACAGTAGTGAAGTAACACATCCATAATGTTACATCATATACTGTTATTTTTTTCGATAAAAGATGCTTGATTTGGAAATTCATTCGAATTTAATCTTCGTCCAAGTTTTTGGATGTAAAAATTTGATGAAAAATTTTTGTCTGACAGTTGAAATCAATTTATTCTGAAAATATAGTATGAAAGTTCTCAAAGTATTATTACTAATTATTTATTAGTCAAGTATTCTAAGAAAAAACTGCTGTTACACCCATATCGAATTGCCTTCAAAACCCATATGTTACATATGATATGTAGCATATGTACGATTTATCATATGATATCATTTAATCGACACTACGATGAAGTTATGACAATTTAATCGACCTTTAAGACATAAGCCGATAAATGGTTTAATGTGGGTAAATAATACAAATTAAAGTTGGTCTAATTTTAGGAAATTAACTCTGAAAAGGTGTTATTCAGAATGAAATTATAACCCACGTCAAATACTCAGTTTTAACTGTTGTGTTAACAGTTTCATTTTCCCATGTTTTAAAAGAAATCCACACTCGGGGAAATTATTTTGGATTGAAATTTTGAAAAGTAGGCATTTTACTAGGAAGTTACAAAAGATATATTATATTTTAATCCGACTGCAGGCTAGTGGGCCACTATTGGCCCGAATCCATATTTGGCGCGAATTCTGCATACGGTCAAAGAGGCCAAATAGTGTCAGCCAATAATATTCACGGAATGAGCATCATTCAAATCGGGTTTTTAGTCTTCATCAGTGGCGGAAATATGGATAATATCCATTGCATATCCTGAGTTGAAATTAAATTACGTTTATGAAATATTTATATAAGAATCATTTAATTTTGGAGCATATTTAATAACTGATAAATTTTTAAGTGAATAAGGATATGCTGCATTTTGTGACGATTTAATGCTTAACTTTTTTTTTGAAACTTTGAGGCATTAATTTTTAAAGCCATCTTCTCAGCCGATTGAAAGTGAGGTGTCAAAATGTTACATTTTTTGGTCGCACTTGAAAATGGGAGGATCTGTAGTTACTTCTGCTCAGAACATAAAAGAGTTGCAACTTCAACTACTTTTATTTTCACATATATTTATTTAAGCTTTCTCGAATGCGACTCAAAAAAGGATACAGTAGTTATTCTGTTATAGTTACCCCTGAACTATTAAAAAAAATGTAATTATAACAGATAAAAGGTAACTTTAATGAGTGATTGCTCGAGGTAACTTTAACATATAATTTCTCAATTTTTTTTAATTTAAGAATTCTCTTATTTTGTATTTTATAAAATAGACATAACTTAAATTTCGTTATTAAGGGAGTCATTCTGGTCGCATTTAGAGACTCGGACATGAAATTATCCGTAGATTATCTTTAAAATGTTTATTTCTGAAAATTTGGACAAAAATAAGTTGATAAGAAGTCTTTTTATTTTCATTTGTCATGACAAAGATATTTTTATTGCGATTTGAACATATTTTTTTATAATATTTTTTTCAAAATTCGAGATTTCTGAGAATTCGAATCCCTGTTTCAGAAGAAACAAGACACAAAAATGAAAATTGTGAACCTCGAGGCTCGGGACATGCTCTTCAATGTGTTATTAGTTTGACTTTCACGTTTCTGCCGAGAAAATTTAGACAGTTGATGGATTTTTTGTGAGACCCTTTAAATAACGGCAAAAACGGGTTTTTGGCGCTAGATGATTTTTGTAGATAAACCGGATTTCGTGGCTCTGCGCATGTCGTTTGTGGTTAACATCAACTATAAATTTTTAATATATCTTTAAAACTTAGGTAGTTGATGAATTTTCAAAAAAAAATTTCATCACTTTTAAAAGGTCGATTAATTACCAATCAGAAATCGACAATATGTTTTTTGGAGCAAGCTTTTTGCTTGAATATTCGAAAACTGAAACACGTACGTTCGTGTTATTTCTAGTACGGCATCAAATCGACCTTGAAACCCCAGAACTCGTGTTGTTATACTTTTCTAAAAATTTTCAGACCAGGGGATGTTATGATTTTTGTCAGGAAGACTTGTCTATCGGTCAAGACTATCATAAAAGTCTAGGAGTCTCAGACTTGTTGCGCTCAGACTTATTTTTCTGCCATACAGTCAAAATTTAAGAAAAATCAAAATGTTATTCGAAAGTCTAGAGTTTTTGAGATTTTCTATAAGGGGTGACTATAACAGATAAGCGACACGAACTGCTCTGAAAAAAGTAACTATAACAGATACAAGGTAACTATAATAAGGGCAGGCTTCCAAAAGGGATGCATCCCCGCCGATTTTCCATCCCTATCCCATTTTATCTCATTTTTTTGACTTAATTTCACCCTCAAATAAACCCCCTAGTATTATATAGTTAATTAAACACAATTTTCACTCAAGTTCCGGTTACCGGAAGTCAGGATTCCATCCGAAAAAAAATTAACCCGGGCAATTTTTTTTGAACTAATGTTTACCTAAGGGGTTCATAGGCAAAATGGAACTTTTTGAATTGCTTATTCTCTCGCAGACATAGGAAGTGAATAAAACATTCTGATAAGTTAGTTCGTAATCCCTGGAAGAACGTTTTAAATTATATTTTCAAGATAGCATGTTGAACCAACCGGGAAATGAGGTTTAACCAGGAGCAAAAAAATTCTTGAAAAAGCTGTATTTTTTTTCGTCCTATTTAGAAGTGTTTCAAAATTTTGACATTATTGCGAAATTTAAAGGCAGAAAAAACTGTCATCTCTTTTTTTAATTTTCTTACAAAAAAGGTATCAAAAGCTGGCGAAAAGGAGTGTTTTTTGCTATTTGGCCACCGGAAAGTTTGTATTTTTTTTCAATGCTAACAGGCAAAACTATTTTTCCGTGCACTAAAGTTTTCCGTATAATGTTAACAAAACTGTTACCTGATGTAACGATTCATTTTTTAACTCCCAGGAGTACGATTTGAAAATTAATTTTTGACATCTCTTCGTCCAATCAGGTTTTTTTAAGAACCAAAACGATCGTAAGTTGAATTGTTTCTGGAAACGTGTATTATAAACTAATGACCAAATATTCAAAACCGTTCGAGCGCTAGAGCTAGAAAAGATTTTTTATTTTCGACACTCAGAAAAAATTTTAATATTTTTTCCGAAATTTTTTGGTAATTTTTTTACGATTTTTTGAGTTTTTATGACTGAAAAAGCCACGTTGAGTTCAAAAATCATAAAATCAGAACCTTAGCTCTTAGTTCAAAAGATACGACTTGCCTATAGAAACCTATATACTAAATAAGCTTTTTTCAAAATTTTTATCAGAAAATTCCAGATTGTTGAAGTTTTTTTCAAATTTTATTTCTTTATATAATTAAACAATCTACGTGGAGAATCAAAAAATTATAAAATCCAGTCAAAAATAATTTTCAGTAAAAGATATGGGCTGCCTATAGAACCCACTTAAATATACAGTAAAACTTCTGAAGAGTGTTATATTTAGAATTATGCAAAAAGGGGATAGAGAAGAAAATGGATTAAAAGGGAATAGGGATAGAAACGGGATAGGACGGAAAAAAGGGATCGAACCGGATAAAAAGGGGGATGGGGATAAAACGGGATAAAAGAGGTATGGGACTTTCCATCCCTATCCCTCTATGGCTCTGAATTTTCCATCCCTATCCCCCTCGGTGAATCCCTTCTATCCCTATCCTTTTTGGAAGCCTGAATAAGTGTAACTATAACAGAGTAACTACTGTATAGGACTTATATTTTTTTGACTTTTTAGCCCAAATTCTCAGGAAAAATATTTTAAATACTCTAGAATACTGCTTGAACAGACTTTGTTTATTTTAACTTCAATTAATTTAATGATGAATTTTGCTTGATAATGAATAAACGAAAGTACTCGCAAACCAGAAAATGAATATCAATATAAGTCAAGAACAGAGATTACACTTTGAGTCAACAGGCGGACTTACCCACAACATAAAGTTAACTTCAAGAGAAATATACAGAGCCGAACGAGCAATCGTATTTATAAAGAAATGTTTAACCCATCCCGTACAATCCAAATTTGCTCAACTCCCGATAGGTTTGAAATTAAAACTCAATAAAGATGAAATTTTCAAAATGCAACAGAGAAATTCACAAGATAAATTGAAATTCAAAAAAGACCTACTCCCTGTGTTAAAAAACACGTACAACAACTTACTTTGTTAATTCAAAAAACTTCTAGGTCTATTTATGAATATGATAACGAGGCAAGAGATATGAAACTAAGGCTTTTGATAGGCGAATAATTAAAAAAATTTTCGAAAGCCGAAGTTTTCAATCTTTCGAGCAAAAAAATACCTGATGAAATTATTATTTTTTTGAGTCTCGGTAAAACATAAATATAGGGGGTTTTTTACAAGGGTCAAACAATTTTTGTGAAATTGACAAACTGTCCAACTATTTCGAATAATTTGCACATAAGAATAATATTAATGAAGAGAATATAATAAAAATCAATTCTCACGCGACTTTTACAGCTTTTGACTTAGAAAAAACACAAACTTATGATCCAAGAAGTGGAATTTTGAAAAAAGTATTATTAAGGTTGACAAGAACATATCAGTGTGTTTTGTTTACAGAAAAGATTATAACAAAAAACTTCCAGATCATTTTGATAAAGACGGAAATTCTGCGGCTTTTAAAAAAAACAACCATAAAAAAGAGTTTGAGAACTATTAACAATTATTAACCGAAACTTTAGGCCAAAATTTTAATAAAAAACGCTCAAATATCTGAAGCCAATAAATTCAATAAGTTCCGCTAATGGACTAATTAAATTTCATAAAGAACAAAAAGATCTTAGACCGATAATAACTCATCATAATAGTATGCTCATGATTTTATTAAAAATATGATTGAGCCTATTTCAAAATCCAATGAGTAGTCCAAAAGATATGAAAAGGAAATTTTTACCCGATTCTAAAAATTTTGCTCAAAATCAGCATGAGGTGGTTAGCTTCGATGCAAAAAACCTTTTTTCACCAATAAACACAGATCGCGTTATTTCTGAAATATGAATAATAATCTACAGAAACCCAGCAAAATATTTCACAGACAAAGATGAGAACGATCGACCTTTGCCTTTTCCTGTTCGTTCTAAGCTACGCAAATTAATGCACAGTGTGCTTACAAGTTATAATATTTTCGAGTGTCAACTTGGAATTTATAAACAATGTTCAGGGATAGCCATGGGCTCAAGCAAATATTAGCAAATATTTTTTTGAACATTTTAGAAAAAAATGTGATTCCAAATTTGATAAAATCGAAAAAGATTGTACATTGGAGTCGCTATGTTGATGATATTATTTGTATCACCGAAAAAGTTCTACAATGAACATTTTTGAAAAATTGAACAATTTTGATCATAGACTGAAATTTACGATAAAAAAAATGCAAAATAACAAATTAAAATGTTTAAATTCGATAATTTTCGTTGAAAACGAACAAATAAAACTCAAAAAAAAAATCAAAAAGGCCTTGACACTGTTCTTACAAATTACGAACATAATATCGGCCTTAAAAATAAACAAAATATTTTCACAAATCTCCACCTAACAAGAAATTTTCGCTTCGACAACGAGCAATTTGAAAAAAGCCTCGATGCATTACGAATAATTTACTCTAGAAACAATTATCCATTTTGGTTGAAAGAACAAAAAATAAAAATATTTCTCGAAAATGATAAAAAACCTCCTAGAGAAAAGAATTTCACACTTATTGTCTTGATTATAGTTCTTATCGTGTTGATTTTTATGCTAAACAACTGATTAAAAAATCCAAAAAATCAATCAAGAAATGTAAATAAATTCATGCTACCGCGGTAGAAAAATTTCCCAACTTCATTTATACACATTTAAGGCTTAAATTTTAAGCCGATTCCTAGTCTATTGACGATATCCAACTATGTTAACAAATTTGCGTGTTTTCGTTCTTACGCCTATACAGGACAAACATGTAGAACTGTTATAGAACGGGCCCAAGAACATAAATAACCGATAAAATCTTTAAGGATTTCAGATCATATTAACAACTGTGAAACGTATAAGTCCAGAAAAAAACTTTTTTTACCAAATACAAAAACCTTCCGCTCCCGTTAAAATTAACCGAACTTCAAAAAGAAACTGAATTTTACAGATCTCATTACTCTGTAATTCGAAAAAATTTCCGCAATGTTTATGATCGTCTCCGTTCTGAAGCATACTATATACGTATGTTTCGACCCAAACTGAACATTTAAACAAACGCCCGGAAATATTTCAGACTATTTTGAATTCGGGTTCATTAATTTTTTTGACTTTTTAGCCCAAATTATCAAAAAAAATATTTTAAATACTTAATTTGTATATATATC
>SCLH01000347.1:34068-68712 GCA_004367855.1 Oikopleura vanhoeffeni
ATATATGAAAGATCTATCGGATGTCACCGACAGAAGTCTATCATGCGAGATCTACACGTGACAGAAAATTAATCTTAACAGCATTCGAAATTTTGTTATCAGTTTCATTCAAGAAAAATGCAAAAAATAAATCGCAGCGAGCTCTTTAGAAAGCTCTTAAGAGAGCTCTTAAGTGAAGATACATTTTGGCCAAAATAAATAATTGGCCAAAAATTATTCTGTTTATTATTTTTGCAAATTAAGAATAGATAGGTTTTCTTAAAAGTTTCGGAGCAGTTTTGTATTCCGATAAAATTGAGTACAAAGGTACATTTTCACGACCGCTCCCGCTTAGCATCTCTTTGAAATATAATTTGGAATGATATCCACTGAAATGGGAAAAGTCAAAGAATAACTCTGAATGAAAAATTCTTAACCATAAAAAGAGAACCAACTGATGGAGAAATTGATTTATGTGTTTCCTTTTCTAACGAAGCTGGCATTATAAATTCTAAATTGCCCAAAAGTATGAAAAGATGGAAAACTATCGATTACGCACCAGGATTCAAAGATCAGCGTTGTGAAGCAATTTTGGCTTATATTTGTCAAAGAGAAGCTCATAATACTGAACAAGGTAATATCAGACTCCTAGGTTCTTTTTTGTAGAGTTTTTGTCAACTTGGTCATGAATGTTCGAAAAGTGTTTTCAATTTATTCAATTTTAGAATGCAAAACTGGATGGCTTCTCGATTCGAACGGAAATTGTTATAAAAAATCTGATAAAATGCTCTCTTGGAAAGATGCTTCTTGTGAATGCAATAAACAAGGCAGTTCATTAGCAACTCTTGCTGATTCTTCTTATAATCATCTGGTAATTAACAAAGCTAATATTTTTTATCGATGTTTTTCTATAAAATGTTCACTATTATGAAAATCTTGTCATATTTTTTAAAAAAGAGCTAAATTGTAGTTGCTTTGAAACGTTTTTTGGAAATTTCTGTAGATTTATTGATGAACTTTTTTTTACTCAAGTCAGCATGGTGATTTGATTTTTTCAGATTTTAGCCCTTAGTGCCCGGTTAATTACGCATTATGCACTTAACTTGCGATAACCCTATCGACATACATATTTAGAGCTTCTTGTCATTTCATCTTAACCCTTGGAATCATAGAGCCGATATATCGGCTCAAGCTTACCTAAACCTTCTAAAAAGGGCAAAAAAAATGTCACAGAATTGTTCTTTCCAATACATTATAAAAATTTGCGGTGATTCCAAAAAAAATATACCATTTGTTTTTGGTCATTTGGTTCGAATATTACGGGAATGATTTTTCGCCGAAGTTTTACTTCCGGAAAAAGTATCGAAACTAGACATCAAATACAAATGTGAGATTAGCCAGTTTTTAGGAAAGTGTTCTGTGCATACAAAACACTTAACAGTGAAATTTATTCGTATCTTGGGACAGATGTTTATCGTTGGAAGTGAAATTCAAAATTTTAAATTTAAGTATTCCATGAAAAAAATTATTTATTATAAAAATTAATTAAATCATCAAAAATTGTCCACACTTCGTCATTTGATTACTATATAAATTAAAATAATAAAAAAAGTGCTTAATCTGCTTTTATTTGGGAATTACCCATTTTTCATAGAAATTTGTGATTTTTTCATCATTTTATTAAAAATAACTTTTGATTGATGATAAATAGATCTAATCGGAGTAAAATGTGACGTAGGAAAGATACTTGTGCGTTGGTACCCATAAAAATAAAGTTTGTGAAGACTACGATGAGCACGTATCACGTGATATAATACACCTTGGTTTTCCAACTATATTTTCTAAAACTAAAAATGAAAATTCTAGAATTTGAAATGATTGATGCAAAAATATAACCTTTCAACTTCCTATTGCAAAAGTAATTGGAGCTTCAACTACCTTGAGCTTTCTGTAAACAACGTCTAAAGTAGAGCCGATATATCGGCTCTGGTGCCTTGGCGGAACTTTTTTTTCTCTGATTCCAGGGGTTTAAAATATTTTGATTGAGATTAAGTTGAGTCAAATCAGTTCTTCAACTTGTATTACAGCAGGGTGCCGCGTATAGGTAGAGGGTCTTTCTTCACGCTTTTTTGCCTGAAGAAAACCCCAGTTTTCTTCACGCATTTTCGATGCGTGAAGAAAAACCCCCCTCGCGCATTTTTTAAAAATTTCTAGATAAAAATATTTTGATGAAAAGTTTTATTTTATTTTTATGTACGTTTTAGAAATAGAAATCGGTGAAAATTTCGATATGTCAGAAAAACTGCAAAACACAACCCTTTATTTCACCTCCGACACCAGGCTTCGGCACGCTTTTGCATAGGTCTTTACAGTGTTATACTGGCACGAGTTTACCTCACCCTGATTCTAACTCTTCAAGATAAGATTGTATTTTGTGTATATAGAAGATTATTGTGTACATTAGGGCATGGCAAAAATTCATATACGCACGTGAAGAAAAATTCTCAAAAACGTAGGTTCCTTCACGCGCGTGAAGAAAATTCTCAAACGTAGGTTTTCTTCACGCGCGTGAAGAAAAAACTCAAAAACACAGGTTTGTGCGTGAAGAAACGCCCGAGACACGCGTATAGATGAACGCGTATAGATGAAAAACGCGTATAGGTGAAAAACGCGTATAGGTGAACGCGTATGGACGCAAAAACCTACGTAAGCCTCCGCAATCGCCCACGCATCAGAAAATAAAAACTTTTTCTTCCTGAAGTACGCGTAAAGGTGAAAGGCAAAAGATAGGGTTTTTTTTCAAAACTTCCCAGGCAAAAAGATAGGCGTTTTCGAAAAGCCAAAATATAGGCATATTTGTGAATTTTTATGAATGAAAAAACTATTCAATTAATATGTAGTTTTAGCGTTTTATTTTATTAATCTAGTACAGTTGATGTGTTTTAAAAATCTGAACACAATTTCCGATCAATTATTTCATAAGCCATTTTTTCACGATAGCTATTTATTTCTTTTGTTCGAAAATCAATGTTGAGACATGAATCATGTCACATGATGTCTCAGACATCTTCTTGAAATATTCTCTGCGATAATAAGTGCATGACAACCACAGTCTACACTATTTATTTGTAGTGGTGCACCATGGTGTAGTAATGACACAATTTAATTTACAGTCTGGTCGATATAATTCAACCCCAAAAGCGGCAAAGTTCGCTCAATTAAGGTGGTAGCGGTCGCACTCTTTTTAGGGTACTTCGGGGTGTAAAAATAGCACGAAATTGCTAGGGAACACTTAGAAAGCATAAACTTATATAAAAACAAACAAAAAATCCAAAAAATTTTCATTTTTTTCAGAATTTTTCTCAGTATCTTTTTTGGAAAACATTGAAACCCACTTTTCGACCAGAAAAACTCAAAATATCAAAAAGCTGTGAGCAGATTTTTTGATCAGTGAATCTCAAGCTTTAATTTGATGGAACTTTCGACTAAATCCGACGACTTTCATTTTCCAAGATTTCACTTCCGGTTTACTAAAATGCGATTTTCTAGAATTCAACATAATATTTCAAAATACATCATAATAACAAAACATATTTCTCCATCTTTTCCCAAATTTATACAGCATTCTGAAATGTTACTAGGAGGAGTAGATTTTGAATAGCGAAAATCTTGAAATTAGGCGGTTTTTCGCAGTTCTAGAAAAAACTAGTTGGACTTTAAAAAATCCCACAAATATTTTACAATCATAAGTGTTTCATACCAAGTTTGAGTGAAATCGTATGCGAGCACTAGGAGGAGATAGATTTTGAAATTTTGATTAGGTTTTCTAGAATTCGCTGCATGGTGGTCACCAGGGTTGGTCAAAAATTATTCTGATTAATTTTTCTTGTAGATTAAAGATAGATCTACCAAATGGCAATCTCAAAAGTTTCGAAGTAGTTTAGTATTCTGGTAAAGTGGAGTACAAAAGTACATTTTTGCGACCGCTACGCCCTTAAGTATAGTAAATTAAAGACTGAGGGCCCTTGACTGACAAATCGTAACTATTAAAAAAATGTGAAATCCGAGCATTTCATTGGCCAAATTGACCACATTTGAGCCAATGAAGTCGATGTATCTTGTTATACAGAGTTTTCATTGGTTGCTGGTATACCGCGTTGTTTGTAACCGTCAAATTTTCACGATCTGTAAACCGAGGGCCGTTAATCCAAATATTTTAGAATACCGCAAGTTGTGTCGAGATCGAAAGTGATGTGTTAAAAATGACCAACCCTACTATAAAAATTACACTAGTGTAGATTAAAAATCAATTATTTATAAGATTTTTTCAAAAAAGACATCATTAAATCTTTTTCGAAATTCTCTATATATTCAAATTGCCAAGATAATGCTTTCAAGAGCTTCTATTAAGTACAACAAATACCGATTACAAAATCATATGTTTAGTGCCAAATAAGACAATTTTAATTTGTTTTCAGAAACTATTTTATTTTAACTTTGAATGTTGTCATATTTTCGGATCAATATCTTTGAGTGATAAAAAAAATTGAACTGTTTAAATTTTTAGTTAAACGACATTCAAAATGGAGAAAAATCTGGAATCTGGATAGGATACCGAAATGAAAATAAAGATGATGCGCTTGACTGGAGAAATGTGCATGGTGATGTATTGGGCTATACTGACTGGATTCCAACACAGCCGAAAAACATTTGGGACAAAAATTGTGCTCAAATATTCAATTTCGGAGTTCACGGACCATTCTCGGACGTTTTTAAATATCCAGCAGCATTCGTTGCCGGTAAGATAAATATGAAAAAATATAATTTGTATAATACATATATAAATTTATATACTACCATAATTGTAAAAGTATATTGTAAAAGCTTTATTTCATGCATAAATTATATTTTATTCAAGGCTGGGTGGATCAAGATTGTTTAGTCAAACAGTACTACGTCTGTCAATACAAACAAGGAGAAAAAATGAAAACACGACCTTGTGAATAAACTTAAAGCTTATTTAAATGTATTTTCTAATATTTTTCGACAATTTAAATTCTCAAAAAAACAATTTAAGGACCTAACATAATCGGGTCACATCTTATAAAATCATACCCTTATTTTCCCCGGAAAATTATTTTGTATATTTTTATAAAATTTTGTATATTGATAAAAACGAAAGTGGTTATTTTGACCGACATGACAAACACGCTACCTAAGAATAATATTTAAAAACAGTTCAAAAAGTTCACGATTATGTTATTTCCTTGAACGTATAAATTAAAAAATAATGAAAATCGTTTCAACCATCGAGTTTCACTTCACTGTAATAAAATAGAACTTCTGAATCAAATCAAAAACGCCTGTATGTGAAATAGATGTGCAAATGATTGTTAAATAAAAAAAGCGTCCAAAAAATTACCGAATTTTCCGAAATCGCATTCTGTTAACCTCGGTCAAAGTCAATCGTAAAAAATAACTTAGAGGCCTTCTCGAAAATTAATTTTATATTTTGAAAAGTCAGCTCTGCCCTGAAAAAAGTAAAGCTAAAAAAATTCAGCCGACCCCTGAAATGAAGGACAACAAACACTTCTTGTTTGATATTTCGCATCACGAGTAATTTATCCGGAAGTTACGAGTTATTCGTAATCTCAAATAAAAGTGTTCTTCGTTCTTGACTCCTGTAGGCATATTCATTTTAAATAGCTTTAACAATCGACTAGATTTCGTACTGCGTTTAACTCATGAACTTAACTCATGAACTCAGAATTCCTTTTTGATGCAATGAATTTATAATTAGATTTATTTTAAGTCCAACCAATTTTGCGTAAAATTTATTCACTACTGAAATCATATTTAATTCACAAATTCATATATTTTCTGGGTTAATTGATGATATTTAAAACCTTTATTTTGAAAACAGGTATATTCGGTCTACTTCTTCAACTCCAACTTAAATAAATGGCGATAATTTCCGAACCAGAGAACTCAGAGTAATAATTTAACAACAAAATATTAAAAATAGGGTTAAACTTAGCATTATAAATTTTGTGTCATTCATGTGTACTTGACTGTTAGAAAGAGCGTGCTTTGTGACCAACTTTGTCAATCGGCACAGTTTGAATATACAGTTTAATCAAATATCATCAATTATGAAGCGAAAATTAGGCAAAACATGAAACTGAAATAGAATTCGAGTTATCCTTTTCAAACTTTAATCTATTTTCAATCGTAACTAATTAATCAAATCTTATTATAGTTTGTTACATAAAAAAGTATATAAATGAATGCATCAGTGGTCGGCATATATCATTTTAGTGAATACAATTCCTGAATCCCATCTTATTATTATAAAAAATGCATTTAAAAGGTAAGACAAAATTCTTTTTTAATTATATACGGAAATTACTCATTAAATTTTAGATTTAATTGTGATATTATCAAATTTTTTAATTTTGAGTCGAGCTGGAAGATGTTTTGACGATGAAAATATATTGGAATACGATGCACTCAAGCAAAGATTTTCATCGATTATTTTTAACGATATCAAGAGATTTTGCGAATTAAAAGCACCGAAATCAAATATGAAATTTTCCTTCACAAATTTATCCAACAAATACGATTGCCCGAGCAATCAAGATAGGGGTAAGTTTTCCATTCATATTTTTAAGTTTCAAATATATTTATAATTACGGTGATTTCGGTTTTTTAGCATTAGAAATCAACGATAGGTATGAAATAATGAAAAAAAAATTTTGTTCAAAATTGGTTACATTATGTATTTTTACTATGAATAGAAAGTGAGATTAAAAATTAGAAACAACTTTCAATATTATTAGACAGTTACTTATTACACAATAATTAGACAGTCGATGTTTAACTTGACAATGTTAATGTGACGATTTTGAAAGTCGAAAATGGGTACCGATTTCATTGACGCATCTTGTAAACAAATTTTTTTGGTTATTTTACGCACTAGTTATTTAAATTTTTCTGCCACGAAGTCTGTTGGAGAGAAACAAAGATTATTAGGCCTATTTAAAATAAAGTTAACTACTCCGCGTAAATACTCTCCCGAAGTGAAACTTTTTGGGCACTATCGGGTGAATCAGCCAGTCAAAAGTGGTCAACTCGAACCACGAGCACCGGAAGTGATATTTCATGATTTTATACTGTCAAAAGACGCGCCATTAGCGTGTTTACTAGAAACTATATTATTGAACATAGGTAAACTTCAACCACAAACTGCGGTAGATTCAAAATAAGATTTGTTTGAAAAAATTTGTCAATGTAAGAGCCTGCTTGTAGCGGGTAAAAATCCACTTTTCAAACCGTTTTTTTTGAAAAAATATTTCACAGCCAAATAATTCTTTGACTTAAAATGGCCGCAAGAATTTTCTCTACAAGATGCACCAATAAAATCTGTACTCATATATTTGACTCTCAAATTTCTTATTTCAAATCACATTGACTAATAAAATTAACTTATATTGATATTAAAAAATTGTCATTAAAAATTGCATGTTAATTCTATATAATATTATTTAAGTGATTATAATTTCCCCGAAAAGCAGTACAAAACCCTATTGTAAGGTAGACAAACGTCGACGTCGGTCAGAACTTGTTTTTGATGAACCCTTAGAAAATACATTCACTGATGCAAAACTCATTTATCTACCCGGCAGCGGAGACAAATCTATGAAGTTACAGCTTGACATCTCCTGGGAACTCGTTGACGAAGATGGGCCGAAATCAAGTTATTTTCCAGAAAATTTTGATTTTTTACACAAAGTTGATGTTTCACTCCCAACTATGATAAATCAAAAAGGGCTCCCAATGGATGCCTTAAAAACTTGTACAGTAACATTATTTGGTCAAGATCTTATGAAAACTATTTTCAACAAAAATTTTGATCAAAATTGGGCAAATAAGGACACATTAGATCAGACTACTTGGTATGTTTCAAAATTAGGAGAGGCCTTTTATGGTTTTGGACAGAATTTTCATCTTTATGAACAATATTGCTCAAAAGAAAGTCTTAAAATTCCATGCTACATTATGGAACAAAAATCATTACCAAGTTTACATGGGCTAATTTGGAAAATAAGGGCTGTTATGGTTGGTACTTTTAAAAATTGTGAAAACGGTTTTGGACATTTATGGATAGAAAAATTCAATCAACTGGCGCAATTTACTGAAGGAAAAGTGAAAAATATCCCACCACCACTTAGTATTGAAAATGATATGATTTTGGATCCGTTTGAAATGACTGGATTTTTGTCAAACGATCGTCATACCGAATTACAGTATATTTCGGAGGATAATCTAGAAGCTCAAATGCATGAGGTATCTTACAGACGTAAAAGACTTTTGAATCCTGAAGATGAGCTTTTAGAAATGATTGATGTCAGAAATTCCAAAGCTAAATCACCAAAAGATAAATCGGCGGATAGAGAATGTCAAGTAAAATCTTTTAAACCGCGATTTGAGATTCTATTCAATGCGAGAAGCCAGTTTATCCCAACTAAAATTATGGTCCGCAAAATTTTTTCGACAATTGTCACGGCCATATCAGAAATAGGACATTTAACTCCAAATGGTGGAATTTGTAACATTAAAAAAATCCCATGCAATTTTATTGAAAGCTCAAAAAAGGAATCTGCATGTGTTTTGAGCAAAAGAGTCGGGCGGATTTTTGACTATATTTCGAGTAATTGTAACGATATTTGGCTTAATAATTATAAAATATTTATGGAGCAGCTTCGAAGATTCACAAAGAACCCAGAAGAAAGCTGTGAAATCGGAGTCGAGTTAGAAAAAAGTGAAATACAGTACCTGAATGGTCTCTACTTAGATGAATACAATAGGAACGTTTCTGAAGCGCTTAAAAATGCTGCAGAAACGCGCAAAATTCGGCAATTAAATCATCGTAGTGGCCACTAGCTCAACAAAATTCATGATCAAAAGACCGTTTGAATGCATCTTAATTACCTTATTCAGTTTCCTTTTTCTGATAAGTCAAAATTTTCATTTATTACTTTTTCAACTGTTATACGGTATTATTTATAGCTATTTTTAGAACATTTTGTACATAGAAACCATATCAATAAATCACATTTTTTATAAATTTGATACTTTCAATTTCTTGAATAAAGTTAAAAATAACCATAAAACTATTCAAATTAGAGTTTCACTTTCAAGGACAGAAAAAATTTACATTATTGCCAACACTATTTCCGCACGGATTTTTTTATCTCTAGATCAGGGGTCAGCAAATAAGGTGCCGCTGCGGCACAGTGCTAGTAGCGGCACTGCCGCACGTTTGAAATTGTTTTGGATCGGATCGGTAGACACGCCAAAAAATTTGATCGGAATCGTATCGGTACTCCCAAAAACAAATTGGATCAGTAGACGAGTAGAAAAATCCGATCAGAATCGGATCGCATTTTCGATTAGATCCAATTGTGACAACCGCTGCACTATATTTTCGATGAATCAGTGCATTCTATATTTATTATCGAATTAATTAATTCTTTAAAGCGACCAATCAAAGTCCAACATAAAATGACTATAATTTGTCGAAAATTTTTTTGTGTGATAAATTATGACTCATAATACTCCACTATTAGTGGACCAATATAAACACTGTATATCGATTACGGGGGCTCCTGATCATTTTTTACTAGATTTTTAGCCAAAAATTTTATTTAATTCAGCTTTTGCTAACGACTCATTCGATTGAATTCTTAGATAGCTTAAACAGAGCACAAATATCTGGTAAATAATTGAATTTAAAAAATTGGTCCGAATCCGACGATTGATACNAATTTTTTAAGAAAAACTAGTCATTTAACAATTTCAGTAATCTTAGAAAAAAGGTGAAATAAATTGGTCCGATGAACCAATTTTTTTATTTTATTCGGCGATATATTGATAAATCAATTGATTTATTAATATTGATATGGCTAAAATTATTTTGTTCTGAAAATAAAAAACGCGTGGGAGTTCGAAATGACGTCATATGTCAAACAATTTTCTAACTTAATGATGAGTTTCAGAATAAGTTCGAATAAAGTGAATCATCAAAATGCGTGGAATTCAATACTCTACCAAACACCATCAAATAAAAGTTGAAAAGAGTAGATTTGGGTAATTCAATCATGAAAATGATGTCATTCAGGACGCCAACAAAGTAATTTGTGTTACAAATTTCAAAAAAAATCGGCGATACTGGGTATTTTCGGCGACATTCGCACATCCGGCGATATCTGCACTGGAAGTACTCAAGCACAAAATTGTGGAATTGCGTTTGTTTTTGGCGATTTTGGAATATTGGACGATATTGTGCCGGCAATATCGCCCCCCTGTTAATAATCATTTGATTATATAATGGACTACTTTTGGGCCGATTTAAGCGGATATTTAATTTTCATAATTGTATTTATTAAATCTTAATTTATTTTGGGTACAGTATTAATTCATCGCCCACTTTTATTTCCCCTCTTTGGATGATAACCAAATTGACACCAACGATGGGTGAAGTTTTGAAGTCTGGAAATTGTTCATCTTTACCTAATTACGGCATAATTATTTTTTAATAATTATTATAAGTAATAAAACATGCCTTTCACCATTCGTATTTTCTTGAGAGTCCGAAGAGGTTCGTAATCAACACTTCGCTTTGACGTAAAGGGGTCGATGGTGGTGAAAACACTTAAAAATTGAATTATTTTCGCATGAAAATGGTATTGCACCAAAATATGATTATTTTTTGGTCCACTTGAAACTAGCCGTTCTGCTATTTTGACTAAGAGACTTCTAAGTTGAAGATTTCTTTATTTATTCAATAAGGCAAAACATAACTGATAGTAAACGTGCAAAACGGCGAGTTTAATATAGCAAGAAATATTACTCAACGGAAGTGGCCAGCCGTTATGGTGGTGGTGGTCAATTGACCAGTAAGTTTGGGTTTTAGAAACCAAGAGTTATGGTTGAAGTATTTCTGACGATTGATTACTGCATGACAGAAAATAGAATACGGTATTTTGTAGCGATAAGCGCGTTTCGTTTTGTCTAATTATACAATTACATAAAATACAAATGTATGTTTTTTTAAAAAAACCTTCTGTCCAACTTTCTCCGTTAAACCATGATTTGATATTTTCTAGACTTGCCCAAGTTCAGATTTTAGTTTTTCTCACTGTAAGTTTATACTTGAAAATGCTAATAAAATAGTGAAACTGTTGTATAATTAATACGTTTTAAATACAAATGTGTTACATTCACACTTAATTGATAACCACAAATATTGAAAATGGATCTTGAAGGTTCCTCGTAATAAAAACTACTTTTATAATATATCCGAATTTTTATGATCATATTGACGGTGCCTAGTAATAGAATTATTATTATAAATATATATTTGGCATTATATATAGGAAGCGATGAATTTATATTTAGAATTTCATATAGGGAGTCCCTATTAGGGACCGAGCCGGCAAGCTATTGGTGAACCGGCAAAATGTGAATTTATAATAATATAATTTTATTAACGTTTTCGATTTATTCATTTTCAACTATTATTTAATAAAATGTAATTCGGTAAAGTGCATATTTTATAAGTGTATATTTTCACAGGACTTTTATGAATGACATATTTTTTGATGATCACCCATAGAAGATGATATTTTCGATGATTATTTGACCCTTAAAAAGAGGTCTGATTTTTTAATAAAATTAAACTCTGTCCTAGTCATTCATTTTATGGCTAAAAACACTTTATAGCCATATGCTTCATTCAACACAAAAATAGGAAATTCCATGAATGATTCATGGTGGTCATCATCAGGTGGTCATCATAAGAAGTCAAAAGCAATTCTTCTTAGGAAATCTTAAGAAAAATATTGTGTTTAATGTTTTTTTGGTTATTTACTAAACAAATAATTTACTTTTATGGATTGATACTCGCGTAAGCAAAACCTTTTTTATCGGAAACCTCACCTTTTGTGGAGACCAAAGCTATTCAATGAAGATATATGCTCGCTAATAAAGATCTTAACTTTCTTAGGGAAACGAATTTTCTTCAAAAGAATAATTTTCATCAAAAATTAAGATAATTTTATAATTACCATCTTGGACAAGAACTTGCAACGGCAAATATAGCGTCACCAATGTGTAATTCACCAATGAATTCGTCTTCTGCCCATGCTTCGCCATTTGTGTTAGAAATTGTGATATTTGGTCGGAATGATTGATGAGTATAATTTCGACCGGGAATCTGAGCATTTATATTTCCCAGGGATTGATCACTCAGCATCATGAATGGAAATCCATCTTGAAAAGAAGCTACATTCAAGTCTTTTTTCAGACCAGAAAGTCGCCAATCTCGATTTTTACCTAGATTCTGATCAGAAGGTCTGAGATTGCGGTTTTTAGGTTTAATTGTAAGGCGGCTGTAACGCGTTAGTTTCACATTATGTAATTTACAAATTCTCAATTTTCTATCAGATTAATTAATTCAACAAAAAGCTATAACGAGATATAACAAAATTAAATTGATTGTTGCATATCTGATATCCTCTGTTCACACTCATGTCAATAAAGGTAGCTGGGCCAGCTTGGTCAAATATGTCAGCTTCTTTAATTAACATAAGTGTGAACTTGAAATTTAATGTTTCTTAGGTATTTTAAAGCCAAAACTTTAACTGAGTAAAATTAACGGTTCCCTTGGAACTTCTAAATATTTCGAAATCCATCTAGCAGCTGCATCTCCTGCATCTACAGCGTCAACCATTTGCCCAAAAATGTCAATTGATAATTCCAGATTTTTTTCAGGTTCAGTTAAATGAAAATCTTCCATTCCTGGTGCTGACAATATAATGGTATCTTTTAGTTTTTTTGTCGTTACTTGTGTTAACATAGGTGCTTCTCTTCCAGTTATTTTTATATTCGAATCTTGTTTTCTAGCAACGATAGATCTATCGAGTAATCCATCTTGCACCAGTCCCATTTCAGCAGCATATGCACTGATAAAGCGTTAGATTATGTTTTCAAACAATTTCTATTTTGGGGTCAAATTGTTTATTTTTAATTTCTTAAAATGTACAGTATGTGACATTTTTGCTCCCAATCTAACTTTTTTGCTGAAATGCATACTCCGAGCAAAAATGTGGCATACTGTTAAACTTAAGTTTTTTTTACTTTTGCGATTGTGACCTATTTTCGTACAATTATCCTTCATGACACATAAAATACTGGTCCTCAAGTTAATAACTCACATAAATTTATTTCAACCTAAGTTAAAAAAATTTGCCTGAAAATAGTTATCGAAAACGTTAAAAATAAAGAAAATTGAAAAAATTTATTTTGTTCATTTAAAGGGGTACTCAATAGTTTTTTTATTTCAGGTCAGGGACATAAAAATACACCAAATAGCCTCAGAAAGGCCAAAAAATGCATTTCTGGTCATTTCCTGAAAAAAATTTCGAAAATTTTCAAAAAAATTTCCGTTTTTTTCAGTTTTTTCTAAGTATTTATTTGGGAAGAAATACATAAAAAGTCAATTTTAAGGGAGGTGGTCGTCGCATTTAAAGGCGGAAAACGGGATTTTCAATGGCCAATTATCGCAAAAGTACAAACTGTTGGACAAAGTATTACCTCTAACTAATATATTGAGCAAAAATCTGCATCCTATAAAAAATTCAAGTGACGGATGGCTCGTCCAATCAGAAACGTGCTTCAAAACTGATGGAATTATTTTTTCAAAATGTATCTATCTCCATAAGTTTTTAAGGTACAACAATGATTTAAGACTTAATTAACCGGACAGTACGTGAGCAGATAATCGAGTTGGGTTTTTTGAAAATTATTGTATTTGGTCTCAGTATCACCAAAAAACAATATTTTGACCGTTTTTCAGGGGTCTCAATAAAAATGTATCTCCTCCCTGAATTTTAAAGTTACACATTCGAAACCGTAATGAATGTTCAGCTGAAGAGTCCGTGCATATTATGGAATTCAGTTTGGTCTAAATTTCTGACTCGTTTTTCTGTAAATCTGTTTCAAATTTTCGAAAATCAAGAAATTAAAATTTTTTCATTCGAAATATTTTTTGAACTCATCAAAAAGTGCTTTCCTAGTCATGTATCAAATAAACGAGTACCAAAATGCTTGTAATTTTCAATATTTTCATAAAAAAAGGCATAAAAATAAATTGGGAAAATTTGTTTAGAGCCTCATTTTGCGACGACCACCCCCTTAATTAAAAATCTTGAAAATAAGCAAAAGTCATTAGCAGTTTTCAGTTCAGTTTTGCAGTAGCTTCAATTTTGGGGTACTTTCGATACAATCGGATGAAAAAAGTTTTCTAGAAACTTTAAAAATTGACTTCCGGTTGAACTAAATTGCAATTTTGTATTTATAGGAGTATTTCAATGATACAAATTTTGCATCAGAAAAGAAGGAGACATATTTCTCGGGCTGTTTTTAAGAAATTTTGAGTTCAATTCAAAATTTTAACGTTTTCGTGATTCCAGAATATCGGACCAAAATTTCGGCATGATGTTAGCAGATTTTTTATTCAGTGAACCATGAGCTTTCGTTTGGTGTCATTTTTAGCCTTATCCGATCAAATTAATTTTTCTAGAAGTCTTGAAAATTTAATTTCGTTTGCACCAAACCGCAATTTTCCATTATAAGGAACATATCAGAGAAAAAAATAGTTTATCTAAAAGCGGGCGTTTAGAAACCGATGGTCATTTTTTGGCTGGGCGTTAAAATCGCCGCAATGGCAAATAAGTGTTGTAGTAGCGAAAAACAGGTTGACATCAACTCTGATCTAATATAATACAGGGCTTAGGGATGATAACTCGGATGAATATTCTTTACATATTTGACTATTTCTGAAATTTCTTTAAAATGTTTTATAAGATTGAAAACTTTTTTAAACCTTTTTATAATTCTCTTCAAAAATTGAAATTTTGAGGCTGATTTTTTAAAACCTATAAATTTAAATATTTTTTTTCGACTTCTGGCCGATATCGAAAAAAATTTTCATAAAGTTTCAAAATAGTCTTCGGAAAATTTGCTACAACTTTTCTGCCTGAAATTGTCCAAAATATAAAGCCATCCCGAGTTATGTTTATTTCTATTTTAAACCCGTAAAACACATGGCGTCAAAGAACTCCCTTAATAGAATCTAATTTTTTGTCCATCTAAATCGACAAATACTTGATCGGATCGACTTTGATCCGATCCGATCAAGTTTTTTAAATCTGCGATCCGATCAGGTTTAAATTTGCGATCCGATCAAGTCGATCCGATCAGGTTTTCAAATTTGCCATCAGATCAAGTTCGATCCGATTTTATCGTGTGGCAAAAAGTTAATTTTTTTTCGAAATACATTTAATTTTAAATCATTAGATAGTGTTCATTAATTCACGCTAATTATTGATTAATCAGAGCATGTGGTACCGGATTATCCGAGCGCAGCTAGGAAATGAGTGCCGAGAGGTCTGTACTTCTTTTCGAAGGCAATCATCTTTATTTGCCATAGCGTCGGCGATTTTACCGCCCGCCGAAAAATGACCATTGGTTTCTAAGTGTACCCTCTAAAAGTAATAAAGGACATTGTTTTTCCACTTATACCAACTTGAAAAAAAATTGTGTTCAGCCGTTTTTGAGAGAATCAAGCTCCAATTTTGAAGTCTCGGAAAATTACGTATTTTTCTGATTCTGGAATATGTCCGATCAAATTTTGCAAAAAAAATCGGCGGATTTTTTGGTCAAGATCGCTGTACCGGACGATTTATTCTAACAAAAAGTCATAAATTTTCATTTAGTCGTTTGTGAGAAAAAAAGACATTTAAGTATTAAATCGGTGTTCTAGAAGAACTATACTCCCACTTGGTGCTGTGGTGCTCATGAAAATAAATGTCACCTTTGTTATTCAGCAGAAGGTCAGATCTTCAAATCAGTCTTTCAAATTTCTTTAACTTGTTTTGTTTAATTTTGAGCCCCGATTCAAAATACAAGAAACCGTGAGTACCCCTTAAATATCCACTGGGAGTTACATTTCAAGCAAGCTATAAGGCAGATATGTTTCTCAAACTTGTATATCAGACTAGAAATTTGGATGAAAAAAGAAGAGTCACTCCTACAAATTTAACATACATCTTGTTGAAAAAACACAGAAAATATTTGGATTTTGTTCATTTCGTTCTCGACTTATAGAATGTTTATTCATCCTCCTATGTTCTATGCCGAGAAAAAATTATTTCAAAATTTCGAATTCTCTTTAAGTGTTTTATGCTGTGATTTTTGAACTGCTGAATCAAAACCATTAATTTTTTTAGATGGGTAGCCCAGATTTCAAATGTATAAAAAATTAAAAAAAAATTAATCCACAATTCTTCTTAAATTGAGAAATTTGAGTAACCGACGGAGGTCTATATCTCGAGATCTACACATGCTACAAAGCTAATTTTTGCGGCATTCAAAATTTGTTGTCGACTTTAGAAAAAAGATAACCAAGCAATCCCTACGGCTCTCCGTAGCCGGATCATAAATCGCCAAGTTATTATGGTTTTAATAGAGAGACCCTCTCAATTTAGCCCTTGATGTCCAAATTATCCTATGATTGATCACAAACACTTGAAGCAATCAATTTTGTGAAGAATTTATCCTGTACATGATTGAAGAATCTTAGTTTATATATTTATTAAAAATCTTTATTTGATTGCATTGAATTTAGACCAATAAAAACATAGCTAAATATTAATTCCAAAAATGACCATGTCTTCCTTGAAGGGTTTACGACTCTGATTTGACATTTTCTCGGTTAAGTATTACTGAAAACTAGGAGCTTATGAGAAAACACAAAAATGCTAATTTGTAGATCTTATCTTTAATCTTCGAAAAAGTGCAACACAAATTATTTTTGACCATACACCAATAGGTACCGTAACTAGGTGACCTATTCCAAACTGCAAAATCTATCTCCTCTCAGGTTTTATATTTGAAATAAAACGTAATTTTAACATAACCTGTATTATTAGTATTCAAAACTTCTATGGAGCGTTTTTGTCATTGAGTGCTATATTTTTTTCTAGAATTTTCAATAAATCACCGGTTTTTGGTTTTTCATCAGAAAATTTATCTCCTCCTTAGTTAAATTTCAAATCACTCAAATTTTGCAAAAGGTAGCTCAAAACAAATAAAAACTTCTTTCGAGCGTTATTGTTTAATTTCGACCCCAACTCAAATATGAATTTTCAAGGTCACGTGAAAAAATTTCCGAAAAAGAGGTGCTTCGTTTTTTTGAAAGTAAGCTCAAAAAGGAAAGCCAGTGAAACACTGATGAGAAAGTTGGCTCATGTCAAGTCGATATTTTCAAGTTTTAGTGGTGAAATTCCAGCAAACGTAATTTTTAACTTCATTTTTTTTGTTTTAAATTCTTAGAAAAAAATGCGAAATTTTTTTTGATGATTGGGTTCTAGTGAAATTAATTATCCACCCATATCAATTTGGAAATTTTAATGCCTCTCAGGCTTTTTATTAATCAAAGTCGTATACGGTTACCCCTTGAGGGGTTGACGACTCTGATTGCATTTTCGGTGTCGGTGCTATTTGACAGATACTGATATGCCCTTGAGAAAAACCTCTTGTAACTGATTTATAAATTCCACTCAATATATACCATCAAAGTGATGTTTCATAATTAGGCAACTCTTTTAAACACAGAATTTTCGAATGATTGCTTTATTAGAAAATTTTCGAGTTCGAATTAAACTTTTCGAATTTCGACAAATTAATAGAAATTTGTGCAAAAAGTTACCGAACTTATAAAAATGCCTTATTTTTTGTTTAAATTCTTTTTCCAATATTCGATTCAAATCAAGCAAACACTCTTCAAATGGCCACTATAAGTTTTCTCGTAGTGACCACAAATTTTTATATACTTTTTGAAAAATTATATGGACATGTTTGTGAATTTTAGGTCAAACATAATTGGAAATATTTTGAAAATTATCTTCATTTCTTGTTCAAACTTATTTTGTCTTGAATCATCAGCTGAAAAATATTTCGGAATGCCACCTTTTACTTTATTCAACTATGCTCCTCGTTCTAGTTTCTTCGCTCTTGTTCAGTACTTATTAATCAAATTTTTGCATACCAAACGTACGGTTTGGGAAGAAATCCATCGAAAATTACTCAAAAAAAATTTTTCAAAAATTAAAATTTCGAACTTTATTATCAGATTTTTTTTTCAATAAGTTTATTCTTTCTGAGCGTTATCTAGGCAATGGTGTTGCTATTTTACACCTCAAATACCCTCAAAAGAAATACGACCGCTACCCAGTAAAACTCAGCCCATAAAAACTTTCACTTTCGACCGAAGTGTCTAGAAATTTCGTTTCTTTTTTCAAAATTTTAAATTTTCAAATCTTGAAGTTAAAAAATCGTGTATAAAAAATTAAATTAATTTTAAACGGTATCGAAACCGTTTTAACTGATACATCTATAAATAAAAAATAATATTTACCAAATTTAGACACCTATCGATGAGCAAACTTATCGAATTCGAAAATGTTATTTATCAAAAATTTACAAGTGGAAAATGTATTCGCCATCAAGAGAACAAAAAATCGCAAAAATGGATAATCTGTCAAAACTGCACGACCACGTGCAAAAAGACGAAAGAAAACGAAACTTGAGCAACGAAAGAATATTATTTTCATGAGTATTAATAAAATTAATTTAAAAGGTAGGATGGTGGCCCTTAATCAATTGGCAAGTTTTGCGGTGAAATTTTTTTTTTTTTTAGATTCTTGGATAAACAGGGCTCCGATAAGAAAATTTCTCCCAAAACCGTATTCCTGTTGCATAAAAATATGGTTCAGAAGTAGAAACCAAGAGCGAAAGAAACAGAAAACCGAAACGGAATATTCTTGAAAAAATAAATGATTGACATCATTAATATTTTTCAGGCCGGTGATACCAGAAAAATAAGTTTGAAAAAAAATTTTTGAACAAGAAATGAGATTATTGCAACAATATTCTCCACAATATTTGAAAACAAATCACCAAAACATGTCATGTGATTTTTAGGAAGAGGCCAATTTGCCTTTACAATTAAAAAGAATCCCAAACAATTCCATAGCAGGATTTAAAAAGGCAACTTTAATGATTGATAAGGAAAAAAAGAATACCCGAAATTTACCTATTGATTGTCCACTCAGTGCATAATGANAGGTCTGTACTTCTTTTTCGATAGCAATCAATCTTTATTTGCATAGCGCGGCGATTTTACCGCCCAGCCGAAAAATGACCATTGGTTTCTAAGTTACCCTCTAAAAGTAAGAAGACATGTTTTTCCTACTTATACCAAACTTAAAAAAAAATTGTGTTCAGCCGTTTTTGAGAGAATCAAGCTCCAAATTTGAAAATCTCGGAAAATTACGATTTTTTCTGATTCTGGAATATGTCCGATCAAAATTTTGCAAAAAAAAATCCGGTTGTCATAGATCGTGTACCGACGATTTATTCTAACAAAAAGTCATAAATTTTCATTTAGTCGTTATGGAGAAAAAAGACATTTAATATTAAATCAGTGTTCTAGAACTATACTCCCACTTGGTGCTGTGGTGCTCATGAAAATAAATTGTCACCTTTGGTTATCAGCAGAAGGTCAGATCTTCAAATCAGTCTTTTCAAATTTTCTTTAACTTGTTTTGTTTAATTTTGAGCCCCGATTCAAAATACAAGAAACCATTGAGTACCCCCTTAAAATATCCACTGGGAAGTTACATTTCAAGCAAGCTATAGGCAGATAATTGTTTCTCAAACATTGTATATCAGACTAGAAATTTGGATGAAAAAAGAAAGAGTCACTCCTACAAATTTAACATACATCTGTTGAAAACACAGAAAATATTTGGATTTTGTTCATTTCGTTCTCGACTTATCAGAATGTTTTATTCACTTCCTATGTCTATGCCGAGAAAAAATTATTTCAAAAATTTCGAATTCTCTTTAAGTGTTTTATGCTGTGATTTTTGAACTGCTGAATCAAAAACCATAATTTTTCTTAGATGGGGTAGCCCAGATTTCAAATTGTATAAAAAATTAAAAAAAAATTATTTTTCGAAAAAAAATTATCCACAATTTTCTTAAATTGAGAAATTTGAGGTAACCGACGGAGGTCTATATCTCGAGATCTACACATGCTACAAAGCTAATTTTTGCGGCATTCAAAATTTTGTTGTCGACTTTAAGAAAAAAGATAACCAAGCAATCCCTACGGCTCTCCGTAGCCGGATCATAAATCGCCAAGTTATTATGGTTTTAATAGAGAGACCCTCTCAATTTAGCCCTTGGTGTCCAAATTATCCCTATGATTGATCACAAACACTTGAAGCAATCAATTTTGTGAAGAATTTATCCTGTACATGATTGAAGAATCTTAGTTTATATATTTATAAAAAAATATTTATTTGATTGCATTGAATTTAGACCAATAAAAACATAGCTAAATATAATTCCAAAAATGACCATGTCTTCCTTAAGGGGCTTTACGACTCTGATTTGACATTTTCTCGGTTAAGTATACTGAAAACTAGGAGCTAATGAGAAAAAACAAAAATGCTAATTTGTAGATCTATCTTTAATCTTGCGAAAAAGTGCAACACAAATTATTTTTGACCATTACACCAATAGGTACCGTAACTAGGTGACCTATTCCAAACTGCAAAATCTATCTCCTCTCAGGTTTTATTTTGAAATAAACGTAAATTTTAACATAACCTGTATTATTAGTATTCAAAACTTCTATGGAGCGTTTTTGTCATTGAGTGCTATATTTTTTTCTAGAATTTTCAATAAATCACCGGTTTTTGGATTTTTTTCATCAGAAAATTTATCTCCTTCTTAGTTAAATTTCAAATTCACTCAAATTTTTGCAAAAGGTAGCTCAAAACAAATAAAAACTTCTTTCGAGCGTTATTGTTTAATTTCGACCCCAACTCAAAATATGAATTTTTCAAGGTCACGTGAAAAAAATTTCCGAAAAAGAGGTGCTTCGTTTTTTTGAAAGTAGGCTCAAAAGAAAGCCAGTGAAACACTGATGAGAAAGTTGGCTCATGTCAAGTCGATATTTTCAAGTTTTAGTGGTGAAATTCCAGCAAACGTAATTTTTTAACTTCATTTTTTTTGTTTTAAATTCTTAGAAAAAAATGCGAAATGTTTTTTGATGATTGGGTTCTAAGTGAACTTAATTATCACCCCATATCAATTTGGAAAATTTTTAATGCCTCTCAGGCTTTTATTAAATCAGAGTCGTATACGGTTTACCCCCTTGAGGGGGTTGACGACTCTGATTTGGCATTTTCGGTGGTCGGTGCTATTTGACAGATACTGATATGGGCCCTTGATGAAAAACTCTCTACTGAGTTTATAAATTCCACTCAATATATACCATCAAAGTGATGTTTCATAATTAAGGCAACTTTTTAAACTACAGAATTTTCGAATTATTGCTTTTTAAGAAAATTTTGAGTTCGAATTAAACTTTTCGAATTCGACAAATTATGAGAAATTTTTGAAAAAAGTTCCGAACATTATAAAAATGCCTTATTTTTTGTTTAAATTCTTTTTCCAATATTCGATTCAAATCAACGAAAAACACTCTTCAAAATGGCCACTATAAGTTTTCGCGTAGGTGACCACAAATTTTTTATATACTTTTTGAAAAATTATATGACATGGTTTTGTGATTTTAGGTCAAAAATAATTGGAAATATTTTGAAAATTATCTTCATTTTTTGTTCAAACTTATTTGTCTGGAATCATCAGCTAAAAATATTCGGAATGCCACCTTTTACTTTATTCAAATATGTCCTCGTTTTGTTTCCTCGCTCTTGTTCATACTTTTAATCATAATTTTTGCAACCAAACTACGGTTTGGGAGAAATCCATCGAAAATTACTCAAAAAATTTTCAAAAAATTAAAATTTCGAACTTTATTTCAGATTTTTTTTTTCAATAAGTTTATGCTTTCTGAGCGTTATCTAGCAATGTGTTGCTATTTTTACACCTCAAAGTACCCTCAAAAAAATACGACCGCTACCCCATAAAACTCATGAAAAAATTTCCACTTTCGATGTGCTAGAATTTCTTTCTTTTTTCAAAATTTTAAATTTTCAACTTTGACGTAGAAATCGTTAATAAACAAATTAAATATATTTTAAACGGTGATCGAGACCGTTTAAATGATACATTATAAATAAAAAATAAATTTTACCATAATTTAGACACCTTCGATAGCAAACTTTCGTTCGAAAATGTTTTTATCAGAAAATTTTGAAGTGGCAAAATGTTTCCCATCAAGAGAAAAAAAAATGAAAAAGTGGAAATCTGTCAAAATGCACCGACCACCGTGCAAAAAGACGAAAAAAACGAAATTTTAGCACATCGAAAGAAATATTATTTTTTCATGAGTTTAATAAAATTAATTTAAAATGGTGGATGGGTTGGCTTATCAATTTGGCAAGTTTCGGTGAAATTTTTTTTTTAAGTTTTGGATAAAAGAGGGCTCCGATAGATTGCTCCCAAACCGTAGTTCTGTTGCATAAAATATGGTTCAGAGTAGAAACAAGAGCGAAGAAACAAAACGAGGACATATTTGAATAAAATAAATGATGACATTCTTAATATTTTCAGCCGGTGATACCAGAAAAATAAGTTTGAAAATTTTTGAACAAGAAATGAGGATTATTTGCAAAATATTTCCAAATATTTTTGACCAAAAATCACAAAAACCATGTCATGTGATTTTTAGAAGAGCAAATAAAAAGTTTGTGATCACCTACGCGAAAAGTTAAAGTGGCCATTTTGAAGAGTGTTTTTGGTTGATTTGTAAGCAATAATTATAAAAATTAAACGAAAATTGAGGCATTTTTTATAATGTTTGTTTTTTCAAAAATTTCTCCTGATTTGTCAAAAACCGAAACATGTTCAAAGTTGATCTTGTTGCGCAGAACGGTAAGGGCGGCTGAGAGTTAACTCGTAGACTTTAGACATGAATCTGTACCCAGACTCGATTTTAGCCAACTAGTTGCCTCACTTTTAAATCGGCCATATTAGCAAAGTTTCATTATCAACATTCATTGTTCAATAGCTTAAAATAATATTCAGCCAATTTGCTTTACAATTANTATACAATTAAAAAAACAAAAACAAAATGTAAGCGAATTAAAAAGCATTTAATGAGGATGAGAAAACAAAAAGTTGCGAAATTTACTGTCACTCGACTATAAAATTGCAATAATGAGATGAAATTAAACCTTAATTTATATTTGAAACTACCTCATATAAAACTTCAAATAATTTCATCGTCGTCTAAAAAACCAAAAAATAATATTAAATTGTTTTATGGCAAAATTCTCTAGTTAAAATGTCTCTTAATTGGTTGTGAAAAGATATTTTGTGTGTGAATGATGCATATCTTTCCCATGCGTAGGCCTCCGCATGTAATCATTTTTTTCCAAAGTGTTGACTTTTAGGAAATGCTCTATTTCAACCGGAGGCCATTACTGAATGCATTGTAAAGTCTAGAAATTTCGTTACGAATTCTTTTAAGGGTCTTCCGATGATTTGAAGTACTGTGAAAAAATATATATATACCATAAGTACAGTAATTTGAAAAAGTAACTCAAAATTACATCAAAAAAATTTCACGGGTCAACTCAAACGTTTTTGAAACTTTTTCTCATTACATGAAAGTCTGAATAAAATCACGTGACGAAATTAATCCACAATAAGGTTTAGAATATGTCATAAATAAAATCCCTTATTTCTCGAAAAATAAGATCACGTGACGTGTTCGGAAAATATTATTATGTTCACAACTCTTAAATTAGGGGTTTATTGTTCCAAAAAATTTTTCGGCGTAATTTGATAACTATTTGTTTACTTTCACCAAAACCTTATTTCCAAATTTGAAGGTCACGTGATCGATTTTGGACTTTGGTGTAATGAGAAAAAAGTCTTAAAAACTTCTAAAAAACCACTTCACTTCGTTCAAAAATTGATTTAAGCAATTTTTGGAAAAAAACAGTACTACTTTTACCAACTTTATTCCTTTAATATACGGTCACGTGATCATTTTCGGGCTATGATGTATTAGAAAAAATGTCTTAGAATCTTTCTTGATCACGAGAGGTTGTTAATTTTGTGATTTTAAAAAATTTTTGCAAAGACATAAGTTACTGTAATACAAAAGTAAATTTTTCAAAAAAAAACGCACCAAACGTCAATTTTGTTTCCAGAAGTTTATCGATACCTTTATAACTGAGTCTTGTCCTAATGAATTAGTGTCGTAAAAGGCGATTAAATGGTGTGCGGCAACTAGTTGGCTAAAATCGAGTCTACGAGTTTAAGAGTGCTTGCAAAAATACAACTTTCAAATATCACCAGCAAGTACCAGAAAAACAGTTTTATTTATTTTTTATTGATCTCACCTTTCATGTTTATTCGGATTCCCGGACTTCAGGGGATAGATAAATATGCCTGTGACCTTTCCCACCACTGATTTTTTCTCACTTTGTTTACGTCTTGCAATTGAAATCCCAATCCATAACGCCACTCCCGCAATAAAACCTTCGAAAGCTCTTGAAGTAATTTTGTCCATCTCAAATTAAGATTCTCAATAGATAAAAACAATTATTCAAGTTCCCACAGAAGTTTCTTGATGTGAAACTTAATACAGCCGGACCATTGGGGCACTCTTATTAAACAAGCACACCTACGCAGCTATAGTAATTACCTTTTGGAGAATGTTAACTTGATTGCTAGGGTATAATTAGCAAAATGTATTTCTTGATAATTTTTTCTGTTCAAAAATTAATTTCCTATCGGATGGTGTTAATTTCATGCCAAAATCATCCAAATTTTCTACTGTATCACTATATTTTCAACATTTAAGTAAAGCTTAAATCGAACAAATTGAAAATATTGACAAACAAAACCTTATTTTGAAACCCAGGACGCGAAAATAATTGATTTTTATCAGAAATATTGTTGAATTTATTGTGATTTTTGGGAGTTATTTTTTCATTATCAAGCCTTATAGGCTATAAGTTATAGCCTATAATATATATTAGTTATAGGCTATTAAAGCCTGGCTTTGATAACTTATAATAAGTTTTAGCATTTAACCGTTTGCAAATAAATCTGTTTGATTTTCAAAATGATTATCGTTCAACTATCTAATCAGTTACTTGGGCTAACGACAAGTATTATTTTGATAGCCACCAGTTATTTTATTCCAGAGAAAGAAAAATTATTTAGCAGTTAAGTATGTTCAAAAGCAAGATTGCAAATCGAATGTCATTATTTGTACTTTGACATGGCTCAAATCGCAAACATGACCTTCATACATTTTCCAGTTCTGGCAAGTTCAAATGCTTCTGCAGCATCTTTGATTCCAAATCTATGAGAAACAAGGGAAGTCAATTCCTTTTCGTATCTTCCAGCTATTTCTATTGCTGATGCCCATGTATTTCGGTATCGAAAAACTCCCCTGATATCGATTTCATTCACCTAAATGATACAAAAAATATTAAAAACAGGATGTTCAAAGAAAATTAACTCAGACTTTGTACTGAGTGACTTAGCTCTGTACTCAGCAGTTCAACTTCATATCTAACATACTAAAATTTTTGTTTTATTTACTTAAAATGGGCTCTCTTCTTGGATTTTAAATAAACTCAGATGTGCCAATTTTGTAACAGAATCTCGCACTCAATTAATATCTTAGTATTTCAGAAATGAATGGCATGAAGATATTGGCAAATTGGCAATAATGTTATTCGTAAATAAAAAAGGCAAGATTAACTTTACTAGTTTCGTTTCATTCAAACATTTTCAAAAGTAAGGTTTAAAGCGAGAAAGAAACAAACGTGAGTTCAGCTAAATCTAGAATGCAGAAAATTAAGTTTTAGGGCTATTCGTAGGGTGTCCGCCGGGAATTTTCCGAAGTTTTAACTCCTACAGGCTACAAAATTATTTCCATGGGTTTTAAAAATGTTTTTCTTCGGAAAATTCAGAAAAAATATTTTTTTTTAATTTTTGTTCAAACTTGACCTCAAAAACGCAAAATAACAATTTTTTTCCACTTTTTCTTCCAATTTGACCCCGAGGCCGGTCCGACCGAATATTTTTAATAAGATTTTCAGAAATTTTGAAGAATTTGGCATCGGGCCTAAAAAGTTCAGAGTGAGGAATTCATATTTGACAGAAAAGTTTAACGACTCAAATCTTAGGGGTTAACGATTCTGATATATTTGCTAAAATATGCATCGGGTAGAAATAGAAACTCGAAAATGTGACATTATAATTTTCGGAAACTTTCGGTTTTGAGTGAACATGACCCAAAAAGACCAAAAAAATGGTCGAAAATGTTCCAACTTGACCCTAAATAACCTGAAATAAGTCCCGAAACTCCCTCAAAAAACTCGANCTGAAAAAGCCGAAAATGTTCTTACGTGACCCTAAATAATTATTATTTAATAATTAATAATAATTAATAATAATTAATAATAATTAATAATAATTATTTTGGGTCACGTAAGAACATTTTCGGCTTTTTCTGGTCGAGTTAACCGTTAATTTTTTTATCTATTAAGTAGTTTTTGAGGTAGTTTCAGGACTTATTTTAGGTTATTTAGGGTCAAGTTGGAACATTTTCGACCATTTTTTTGATATTTTTGGGTCATGTTTACTCAAAACCGAAGGTTTCCCAAAATTATAATGTCACATTTTCGAGTTTCTATTCCTACCCGATGCATATTTTAGCAAATATCTCAGAATCGTTAANCCTTAACCCTTGTGAGCATATAAAAAAAGTTCCGCCAAGGCACCAGAGCCACAATTGTGGCTCTACTTTGAATGTTGTTTACAGAAAGCTTAAGGCAGTTGGAATTTGAATTTTTCCTGCACAAGGAAGTTAAGAGGTAATATTTTCGCATCCGAAATTTTATATTCTAGAATTTCAATTTTTAGTTCTAGAAAATATAGTGAGAGAAGCAAGATATACCATATCACGTGATAGACGGTCACAGTTGTCTTCACAAGTGACCTTTCCGTCGTAAACGATGCACAAATATCTTGCCTACGTCATCGTTTTGTCCGCTTTGATTTATATCTCATACACCGAAAGTAATTTATAAATGAGTCAAACATTTTGATGGAAAAATCATTTTTATAATAATTTAATTTTTTCATGGGATACTTGAAGTTGAAAATTTAGAAATTTCACTTCCGAAAAAAAATATCTGCCCCTAGATACCAATACATTTGTATTCAAACTGTTATGCATGCACAAAACGCTTTCCTAAAAACTGGCTGATCTCACACTTGTTTNGAAAAAACATTATTTTTGATAAAAATGTCTATTTTTCCCTATAAAAACAGATTATTACACTTTTTCTATTTTCAAGTAAATATGGGAATGAAGTACAACTGTTGACAATTTTTGATTGCTTTAAAAAATAATATAAATTCACTTTTATAATAATGGAATTTTTTCATGGGATACTTGAAGTTGAAAATTTGGAAATTTCTCTTCCGAAAAAAATTTGCCCCTGGATATCAGTTAATTATTATTTGAACTGTTATGCATGCTTAAAACACTTTCCTCAAAACTGGCTGATGTCAAATTTGTATTTTATGTTTAGTTCCGAAATATTTTTTCAGGAAGTGAAACATAGGCGAAAAATCCTTATAAATCAACACCCCGTAAAACTGGAACCAAACATTCGAATAAAATTTCGGTTATTTTTTAGGAACTCGATCACAATTTTTTATAATGTGTTTGAAAGAAAAGATTCGACGATCCCGTTTTTTGCCTTTTTTTGAATAATTTAAGGTATACTTTCCCAAAACACAGATATGTTTTCGTCTTCAATGGGACAAGACGTATTTTCAAAAAAATCGCTTACAGTTATTTTAAGCAAAAAATTTACAATTTTTATATGCAAAGTGTAAGCATAGGCGCTTATCAGAATGTTGCGTGGGTACCCTGCAAGTAACTAAAAGCCATTAAAATGGTTGTGTTATATTTTACGGGACAAAGCGAATGAGAGATCGAAAACCAAATCGGTTTCGACCCTCGATGATTGCTAGAACAATCATCTATCTATAAAGTAGCGACACAAAACCACGGTTTTGGTCGCGGAGTTCACAGCCCTCCAGATAGATGACTGATCTAGCTGTACAAAGTACAGTAAATCGTCGATTTGAAATTAATATTTTTTCAGTTTTTTCTTTTNCGAAAAAAATTTCAATTATTTTTGCGGAACTGAATCAAAATTCTTTATAATGTATTTGAAAGAGAAGATTCTACGATCCCTTTTTTTGCCGTTTTTGAATGATTTTAGGTATGCTAGAGCCACAATTGTGGCTCTCTGCTCACAAGGGGTTAATAATCTTAACTTAAGATTTGAGTCGTTGAACTTTTCTGTCTAATATGAATTCTTTACTCTGAATTTTTAAGCCAGATGCCAAATTGTCCAAAATCTCTGAAAATCTTATTTAAAATTTTCTGTCAGACCGGCATTGGGATCAAAATGGAAGAAAATGTGAAAATAAATTTTGTTTCTCACATTTTTTGGGTCAAGTCAGAACAAAAAAACATAACATTTTTCTTCGAATTTCTTGTAAAAATTTATCACAAAACGCACTCAAAAATATTTCAAGGCTCCCACGAGTTAAACTCTGGAAAACATTTCATATTGCCATGTAGAATTTATACAAAAGGTTACTTTAGGTCATTCAGGGTCAAGTGAGACTATATGCTCAAGATTTCCGAAAAATCGAATGTCAATTTCTCCAGTTAGTTCTTTGACTCAATCCCGGCGGACACCCTAGCTATTTGGACTAAATTTTTATTCGTAAATGGTCTGAAATTAATTCTTTAGAACCAACTAAAGTCTAGAAAATTTCAAAAAGTATTGTTGAAGTTAAAAAAATAATATATTTTTTTCTCAGTTTCACGAAACCGGCTCTGAGTCGTGCTTTCCGTACCCAAATTGGCCAATCGACTTTTTTTGTCCTCAGTATACTTTGGTTAGGTGGGTAGGCTAAGAACGCTCGTGCTTTCCGTCCACAAATTGGTCTGCATTATTTTTTTTTATTTAGGTCAATTTGGGCACGGAAAGTACGGGCGTGCTTCGCGTACCCAAATTGGTCTAAAAAAAATGTGTTTAGAAAATTGAATTTTTATGTAAACAATATAACGAAGGCAAACCAATCAAACCTAAGGGTATCCCGGTCCCTACATTTTCTGTAGTTATTATGTCATAAAAATGCACTAAATCAATCGTTTATGTTTTGAAAGCACAAAACAACCCAAATCAGAACAAATAAAAATTCCAAATTTTTGATTTTTTCTGAGTTTTTTTTTCAAAATGAAGTGGAAAAATAACGTTTGGTTCAATTTGACCCCCAAAACTTCAAAATTTCGACTTGATGTAAGCCAACTTTCTTTTCATTGTTTCCCCAGCTTTCTTTTGAGCCTACTTTCAAAAAAATCCAATTTTTTTACGTGACCTTGAAAAATTCAAATTTTGGGTTTGGGGTCGAAATTAAAAAAAGGCTCCACAAAAGTTTCAATTTGTTCTGAGCTTCCTTTTGCAAAAATTTGAGTGAATTTTGAAATCTAACCTCAGAGGAGATAGAATTTCCGATGGAAAACCTCAAAAAAACGATGGTCTATCGCATTTTCTAAAAAAAATAAAACACTTATCGACAAAAACGCTTCCACAAAAGTTTTGTATACTTCTTATACAAGTTATATCAGAATTGAGGTTTATTGCAAAATAGAACCTCAGAGGAGATAGAATTTCCGTTTTAGCTTAGGTCTTTCTGTTTCGCTAATGTGTCTGCGAGTTTATTCATGCAAAAAATTTTTGACACATGTTTTACGCAAGATGAAGGCTAGTTCTACAAACTGGCTAATCTGAATAATATCCTTGAAGCCGTGTTTCGCCAATATTTTATCGAGAATATGTCAAATAAGGGACCGGGATACCCTTTAAGCGGGAATTAAGTAAACAAAGCATTTGATTTTACTTTTTTGTTTGTTTGTGGCAGTTAAATAGTTTTAAGGGACGCAAACTCATCTCAAGAGGACATTGGAAAATGTTTTCAAAACATCGATAAAAAGTTTTTTTCATTTTTTTTCGATTTTAAGCTAATATTTTCTAAAATTTTAATTCTAGAAGTCTGTGTTTTAATAAATGAAATCACAGTTCATCGTGGAATTCATTTCAGGAGGATTAAAATTAATTTTGCGTCTTTCGATCTTGAATTTCACGGAAAACTGAATAAAGCTTAGCACCTGATGACGCGTCATGACTCATGACTAGGGTGTCCATCATTAATATCGACTAATAGAAATAATGGGTTGATTGTTCTGAAATTTCTTGGAGGTTAATAATATATGTGAAAATAGAAAAACAAATTATGAAAAATTTTTTTGGTCATCACGTGATCAAAACAAAGCGATTTTTCAGTATTTAATTATTATAAAACAGAAACCAAATCGATAGTTTTTTCCAAATCGATAGTTTTTGCCGAAAATCGATTGGTGGACACCCTACTCATGACCTTTGCAAATTATATAAACTTTATCTAAGTTTGATCGGTCAAATAGAAAATAATTTTCATTTTGGCCAATTTGGGTACGCTAAGCACGCCGGTGCCTTCGAAGAGGTCGACTTTCCAATAAAAATATTAGCAATTATGGATGTATTATGTACTGAACGGTTACTAAAGAGCAAAAAATAGTCCAATTTATGAGATTTCACAAGGAGATTGTTGCTCTCTGGCGACCTTTCAGTACATAATTGACCAAAAGTTTCTAATATTTTCATAAGAAAGTCGACTCTTCCGATTTTTTGAGGATACTTACGAGTCTCTACGAGGAACTTTACTAAAACTTTAAATTTAACTTTACTTGAAATTACCGGTAATTTGATACGGGTTGAATTTAATTTTTTGTCGGTGTTTCACGCATCACTCAATTTATAGTGTATTTCATAGTTAATTTATAAGGTAATAATCAGTGATGCGTGAACACCGACAAAAAATAAAATTCAACCTGTTTATGGTATTTTGAAAAAGTACTCAAATTACATAAAACCAACTTTGAGGATTATCTTCAAACGTTTTGAAGACTTTTTTCTCATTTCACCAGAGTCGAAATAAAATCACGTGACAAAATAATTCAAAAATAAGGTTTGGAATATCTAATTAATAAATCTTTACTTCCTGAAAAATAGGATCACGTGACTTTTTTTGAAGATACCATTATGTTCAAAACTCTTCAATTAGGTGTTCATCAGCCCACAATTTTTTTGCGTAATTTGAGTACTATTTGTGTACTTGAACCAAAATTTTTTTTCTTAATTTGAAGGTCACTTGATCGTTTTTGGACTTCGGAGTAATGAAAAAAGTCTTAAAAACTTTTTAAAAACCCACCTCACTTTTATCAAAAATTAATTTAAGTAATTTTTGAAACAAAACAGTACTATTTTTGCCAACCTAATTCCCTGAATATACGGTCACGTGATCATTTTCGGACTTTGGTGTCATAAGAGAAAAGTCTTGGAATTTTTTGTCCCGCTCATAGCTTTTTTTTGATCATTCAAATTTTTTTTGCAAAAAATATGTACTGTAATACAGTAAAAATTTCAAAAAAAAAGCGAAAACGTCAATCATTTAAATAGTTGATCGATCACTTTTTAAATGCTACATTCATAAATGAAAGAGGGTCCTTAATTGAGATTAAAGGGATCATGTCACGCGTGACCATGAAAAAATTGTGGGAGTTAAGTACGGGCGCGCTGAATGATCACTCTGTGCCAATCAGCACAGTCTGAGTTCAACAGTTAATTACTCAGTATTGTTAAAATAACATCAATAAGTACTTACTGCAGCATGAGTAATCGGGAGCTCATATAATTTGTCTCTTTGTCCCAATCCGACGAGAACAACAGTCGAGCCAGGTTTTGCAGCGTAAATTGAAATTTTAACACATTCATGGCGACCTGTGCACTCTATGACTGCATCAAATTTACGTCCGAATTCATTCAGAATGTCTTTTTCACTTTTGTTCATTACATTCACAGTTTGAAATCCCATGTTCCGGGCCAATTCAAGTCTGAAATTTAATTTTGATTTTCATACTCTGAGAAAAATTTATAAACACGAGCTCTTTGTGCAAATTGCTGGAGGAAAGTTGTTTTCTTGCAACTTCAATCTATTTATTTTTATTTTTTAACTTGTGGTGACGTTTTCGATTTATTCATTAAACCATTATTTAATAATAAGAAAAGCGACGCACATATTCCAACACAAAAATTTTATAAATTTTATGAACTTTATGAATTTTTAAGAATTTTATGAGTCTAAATTTTAAATTAACTCTAAAACAGCTTTTATAAAAATAAATTTGGGCATGGTGAGGCATATATCAAAAAATTGTACATGCTATTTTAAAAATAGTTTGAAGAAGTATAGTTCTTCTTGTTCATTGAGGCTTGGCCGCGCCATTCGTATGAAGAACGCCTCAGCGTCCATTCGATGTTATAAAGAGTGAAAGTTCTTCTGCGAAATTTTGAAATAGGATGTGAATTATTTGAATTTAAGTTTATCGTTTGAGAGGCCTAATTTTTCCTTCTCAAGAGCAAGTCTATTTCGTGATAATTTTGTGAATATTTTATATTCAATTTGATATTATGAAATTTCAATATAAAATTGTATTTTTTTTTACGTTTTCGATTTTTATTAAATCATCTTCAGAATGAGAACAAAATAATTTTAGTCGCAGAAAGTTCGATCGAAATAATTTGGCAATTGGGCTCTCAATTTGATATATCAATACAAATAAAAATTAATAAAGAAAAGCAACTGGTGAATAGATAATAACTTAATATTTTTTGGTTGCAATCGATTAATCATGTGCTGGATAAATTATCCATGATAATTGAGTATATAAAAACATTCGTCGAATTCTAAACTTTGGTTCGAACTAATAACTGCTCTCTTAATATCAGCAAATACAGATTTTGTACTGGCAGAACTAAATTTTGCTTAACGTTCATAATTATTTCGAAAACGGGTTTTTATTTCATAGCATCACTGACAATTTTTTGAAATTCAAGCGCAATTTTCTATTTCAAATCTGGCATGTGTTGTAGCTCGCATTTTGTAAATTTTCTCGACATCAGTTAAAATTCAAAACATTTTGAAATTTCAGCAGATTTCTCAACCTTTCGAAATTTATTGAAAGTTGCAAACTATTATAATTTGAAGACTCTTGAAAATAAAACAAAATTCTTGGGCACTCATGACTTTACAAAGTTGATATTTCCGATTACTTTTCATTACTTAAGGGGGTGGTCGAGGCAATCTGGACCTTTTTAAACTGCGCCTTAAGAATAAACGGAGAACAGTAGTAACTTCATTATACTTTGTATGCGAAAACAAGGTTTTGATGAATCTTTGAGATTAAAAAAAAAATTTCCATGTTTGGAATAGGCTGTCCAACCTCTAGAAAANGAGCTCACTTTGTATAATCTGATTTTTTTCAGATCGATTATTTTTACTTTATAAATCGTCTTTTGAAAAAACACTCAAAAAACGCGCATTTGCTATCAAAAGTCTCTAAATTACATTTAAGGGAGTACCCCACGCGAGTTATATTTCGGCTCTCAGACATAGTAGAAGGCTAATTTTTATCTCATTCTAATTTTTGTTATCGGTTTCAATCCAAAAATATTAAAAAAAAATTCGATGTAAAAAAATTCGATGTAACAAACGTTTGAAAATCACTAAATGGCGTGGGGTACTCCCTTAAATCTCTTTTTTCTTAATTAGAAGCTTCAAAAAATGGTTTTAATGGTTTCAAATTTTTGAAATCTATTTAGTTGGCCTGATTTGATATATAAGTCATTTGACGTAAATTTAGCGATTTTGTTTAAGGGTATGGTGGTTCCTAATTTGACATTTTCTCGATAAAATATTAGCCGAACAGAGCCTCGAGGATATAATTCAGATTAGCCAGTTTGTAGAACTAGCCTTCAACTTGCGAAAAAAATTTGCCAAAACTTAATGTTTGAAAAAAACTACACTTTTAAGGGGGTAGGTGTCGTAATCTGGTACCTTTCAATCACACCTCAGAACAAATCTAGGGCAGTTGTAAAAATTCTGAGGAAACTTGTTTGTAGATCTAGCCTTCGTCTAACGATTACACATCTCAAAGTCAACCTTGTTACATCACACCACCAGGTGGTAAGCCTATTCTAGAGCACTAAACGGTTTTTTCAAAATCTATCTTCTTTTAGACCCCACATACAAAGCGTCTGAAAATTTACACAGAGTACTGGAAGAGTGAGGTTACTAATATGTTTGTCCCATTTTTCTGAATTTCGCTCTCGAATTTTCTAGAATCACTTTTGAACGCCGATTTTTACAATTTTTCGTCTTCAAAATGATACTTCTCCTAGACGGATGTTCAGAATAAGACCGTTTTTTTGACTTAGGTAGATAAATTAAGTGTCGTCAATATGTTTGTCTCTGATTTTTGAATTTCACCCCAGAATTCTA
>SCLH01000347.1:69568-93796 GCA_004367855.1 Oikopleura vanhoeffeni
GTAAAAAGTTTTTCATCAAGAGCCCATATCCGCGGATATTCGTATCTGTCAAAATGCACTGACCCCCTTAAGTTGAAGACCTAACAAATTAAGAATCTAATTTGTGAAATTGAATCACGATTTGTAATCATAACTTTTATATTATACAAATTGATATATGGATTACCGACCCTCAGAGGACAAATCCTGAATATTTAAATAATACAAACAACGCGGGATACTGGCACTCAATCAAAACCTTGAATTGCAAAAAGATCAATTTCATTGGTCAAATTTGGAAGCGATCAACCAATCAACTGCTCAAATTCCGCATTTTTCAAATATTTAGGATCTGACTTCCGAGGGTCTGTAATACTTTATCAACGTAATATTTAATATAATTGCCACAAGCAAAATACCTTGAATCGATGACGTCAGTTATGGTGATTTTGGCAGCACCTTTTGCATGGACAGCGATTGCTGAAAGCATTCCAATCGGTCCCGCACCAGTGATAAGTACATCATAACCAATATCAATATTTGCTCGCCGAGCAGCATGTATACCGACCGATAAAGGTTCGATAAGCGCACCTGACTAAGGGTTAAAAATATTTTTCATAGCAATTAGAGAAATCACATAAAAGTTTGATATTTAAAAAGAAAAACTTTTTAATTTTACTCGAAATTGTTACAAAAATACTGTTTGAAACTCCAAAAATACATTCTAAATTGAAATTGCTTAATCTTGTGGATAATTCAAATAGAAATGGCAAAAAGTTTTTGTACAGTATTTGATACTTTTGCTCGCGATCTTAGTTTACTGCTCAAAAATGCTTGACACCGATGATTGGTCAATGAGCAAGTCAATTTGTTGAACACTCACGTATTTGTAAATGCAAATGTTTTGATTAGCGGAAGTGTCTTTCAGCACAAAACACAGATCGCAAGCAAAAAGTGACATGGTGTATAAAACGATTAAAATACAGTCAGCAGTTTTTTATCAATTATAATTGAAGTTTAAAATTTGTTTGAATCAAGAATTTTGAAATCATAAATGAAAAATATAACTTGAACTCTTTTTTTTATTTCCAAAACGAGTATAATGCTAGGCAATAAAAAAATGACCTTAAATGTTCGTTTTGATTTTTTTGCTGCAATTCGGTTTCTTGCGGCTTTCATTAATACTGACAGAAGTTTAAAAACACTCTTGAAAAAATTGAACCAGTAAAAGACACATGGACCACCAACAAAACTTGTACTAGTCAGGATGTTTGTACCCGTGGGAGCTTAACTAGTAAGGAAGATTTACTGTAATTAAATTCAATGATTTTCAGAGCATGTGAAAATAAACTCACAGAAAAAAAATTTGCTCTTTCACGGTAAAAGTTTCACCTGGAGAAATATAAATTCAGAAAAATTAAATTTTACAAATGAAATTAAAAGCACAAAATTACTGAATAACCTTGCCTAATTCATAAGTCATTTTCTCTGGCATCACGTAGCAGTACGATGCTTTATGAACAAAGTATTTGCAAAGACATCCATCGTCAGGCGGAGTTGCACAGAAGAATACTTTTGACAAATTATACATTCCCCTCTTTGTAAATTCATCGTTTTCCACTGGGTATCCAGGCTCAAAAGAAACTCTGTCGTCAACTTTCACATTTGTGACTCCAGAACCGATAGAAATAATTTTTCCAGACCCCTCGTGCCCTAAGACCATTTCGGTGTCAACTGAAAACCGAGCACCTCGACCATGAGTCCAATAATGCACGTCTGACCCACAAATTCCTACATTTTTCATTTCAATCAAAACTTCGTCATCGGCGAGAGAAAGATTTTTCGAAACATCTTTAACTATCAGGTTTGTTGCCCACTGTGATGGTGATGGATCTGTTACATTCTAAAATATTCATCAGTTAAAAAAAATCAATTCACCCAAAAAAGAAATATTATAAAATACCTTTCATTGAACAAGTTCAATGTTAAATATAAATCATGTAAACTAAAAGTTTGCGCGTTATTCCTAGCGCGATCATTGGTCAATCATAACCAATAAATAACCGGTGCGGACCAATAGCCATTAACTTTTTTGGCGCATGCAACAGAAGAGAGCACTACAGTCCCTGACCCCTTCAAAGAAGGCCCTTCAAAGCGCGCTTAATCCCCTAGGACGCCTTAAAGCGACAAATTTTCGAGGAGAAAGCGCATTCTAAAAATTATGTAAAATTATGCATTTTTTGCATATTATCGTTGGACAAACTCGATATCATCATATAATTGTTGAATATCAAGCTCCGCGAAAAAATAGTGTATATTTATTTGCTTAGTGGGAGTCTCAGGTATCCCGAAAAGCGATTGTTTCAATAATTGTAACATAAAAACGTCAATGAAATACGCAAAAACGTAATGATTTTTGATAAGTTTCAAATTAAACCGGTATTTCAATAACACACCACGTACTTGAACGTCTTGACAGTTACTCAGAGGTCCTAACCAACGAACGGCCTGACTTTGGCACCTTAGTTGGTAAATTTATATCTCTTTTTCACACTATGAGTGAGACTTGGTCTGTGTCTAGTAAACGTAGTTGGTTTTCTAGTGCAATGGACCAAATCTCACTCATAGTGTGAAAGGGAGATATGCATGTAAAGTGCGTGCAAATATAGCCTTACTGTACTTATTATTAACCCCTAGCTTAGCTGTAGCTAATTTTTTAGATGTATTAGGAAGGGGATTTTAAGCTGTGAAACCAAATTTCACCGGAAATTCTCTTCAAACAAAAAAATTTCAAAAGTTAAGTTTTTGAATTGTGCTCAATAATTTTTCTTCTTAAAATCTTGGACAACCATTCATGAAAAATCACAGTTTTATTTGCTTATTTTCATAAAATTCAATAAAAAAACAAAAAAAAATATGTATGTCTGGACGTTTGCAGTTACTGAAACGTCCTGGCAATTAACCAAACGTCCTAACAAAATTTGTCAAATCACAGGTGTGAGACCTTTTGAGTCCGTGGTGTCGTTTTTTTCGTCTTTTTTAGGAAATTTTAATTTTCGATTTTGACGTAGAAATCATATGGAATTAAGTTAAATAAATTTTCGACGGTGGTCGAGACCATTTTTTGAAGCTTATAATTGATAAAAAAGAAAAATAAATTTTCATGTAATTTAGACACCTAAAGTACCAAACGCGCGTTTTTAGAGTGTTTACAGATTAGACAAAGGGAGCTCAGAAGTGACAACTTACGTTTGAAATACTTTTTATTCGAAAATTTTGAGGTGGCAAAAAGTTTCCCATGAAGACAAAAAAAATTGAAAAAGTGCAAATCTGCCAAAATGCACCGACCCCCCGTGTAGCAATCACTGATAATAAATTCACTCTGTCGAATCTTAAAAGCAAATCGTCGGCTGATTACAAAACTTGACAAAAAATCTATAAAAAAATTGTTTTTCACTAGAAAAAATGCACCGACCCCTTAAAGCGCCTTTAATCCCCTCTGCCCCTTAAAGCGACAGATTTTGAAAAATGAAATTGCGCTTTAAGGAGTCAGGGACTGTAATGAAAACATCAGCCCGGAAGTTACGGATTGAGGCGCGGGTGCGACGTTTGCGAGAAATCAAAAAAGGGAAATGAAATAAGCGTAATTTAGAAAATGTGCAAATTAATGACAAAGTAACCGCCGCCTTCTGTAACTAAAAATTTCATCAAATTATATATGTTACATATAAAATCGGAAAAACAGCTTTAATATGGAAACAGCTTTACTAAAAAAGATTCCCCCTAGTGGAACCACTGTATATAAACTAAATTTATGTAAGTTACATCCAAAAATAAAATGAGTGGAAATATCTCGAATTTATGACAACTGATTGTGGGACTAGTAAAAATCCATTTGTGATGCATTTGACAAGCGGGGAACGTCACAATTCTTATGTTTTTTTCATTTTAAGGAGAACAATAAATATTTTCAGTATCATATAAATAATGTAAATAAAAAATTCCTTAATTTGATTTGCATGTACATCAAATTGAAAAAATGTTCCGCAACAGTTAGTCTAGTCTCTAATAATCCAAATACTATCAAAAGTATCCAAACCGAAAAAGGCGTTCTAAAATATTCCTTAAATGAAGAGATCCTGTTGAATAAAAAATCGGGACAAGATTGGTCAATAAAGGTAGATTCCGGAAAAGGTGAACACAGTTCATACTGTACTGTACAAGTTCTTCTTGCTGAGCGGCCAAGAATGGAAGATATCGATGAAGATTTTTCAACTTCAGTGCAAATTCGAAACCACAACAGAAAATTTAGCCGTTTTGGGCCAGGTCAAACTTTGGCTCGTGCATTTCGACACGAAAAAACCAGAACTGCAATAATCCAAAAAACATGTTAAATTCGACATGTTGAAAATGCATGGAATATGACTCAATCCGGTGGTGCTCGTCTTCTGGAGAAAATTTCTGATTCAAAAATGCAAAGAATCAAGAAATTATTATCTTTCAAAACTTTATAAAGCAGCTGACGGTGAAATTGATCCCTCTTTTTCGATTGCAGAAAACATCTGTTCCGAAACTCTAACTGCTGTTGATATGAAATACATTCAATTGGACCGTCGAACAAAAAATATGATTCCGATCTATTTTAATTTCTCAGAATTATCGCAGACTTTAAAGTCTGAAGTTCAGTTACCTTGACCCGTTCTACAACAATCCCCAAGTTTTCCATATTCTATCGTTCTCTTTTTTTCAAATTTAATTTCAAAATATCTGCATTATTTTCAATCGCCAAATATTGATAAATCATTATTGACTTTGATTATTTACTACACTGATTTGCCGTTACGAACGTGTCAATTTGACATTTCCAATATAAATTTATACTTGGACAAGAAAGTCTCAAGATTAACTGGTTTGAGCTATGGTAGGCACATTTGAAATTTCATTGAATTGAATCGGTGGACCTGACGAAAAAAATTGATTCGGGTCGATTTTGGAATTTTAAGCTTTGAATTTATAAGATGAGCTTTGAATTTTGTGTCAACCTAAAAAATATTTAATAAAACATTAGGTATCCGGCTTTCCTCATTCTTAAATATTTACTCAGATAGATAAGGTGTCTGAGTCAAACTGTTTGACTCTAATTGTTTGAGTCAAACCATAATTTGAACCAAACTTTTGGATCTTTTAAATGGTATTATTTACAGAGCCTAATCATAAAAATAGTCACTTTTCGGACAGTGGATTTTAATTGGTATGTCAATGATTTAAGCATAAGATTTCATAATGTGAAATTTCGAATCATGACTTTAAGAGGGTTTATTTATTCCATACTCAAAATCATAAATCTTTTATTTTGAGACATAAAGATAATCAATATGTCATCAAAAATTCAACCGATACCAGTTGGGTCCTCCGGCGCTTTCAAATACCAATTATATGATTTTTTTTCTGTTTTTTGTTGTTATCGTCGGTTTAAAAGTCAGAAATTTGCCCGCTGCGCATCCTAGTCATACACGACGTTATTGAGGATGCAAATAAATTGTTCCAAATTTATTAATTGTATACTTGTCGACGTCGAGTGTTCATCAGTACACTACAGGGTGTAAGATTATTCCCTTCTTTTTTTCAAAATTGGAGGGCGATGAGAACACTTATGAGAACGATTAATTTTGGCAAAAACCAACGTATTTCTCAGATTCAACCAATCAAAACGGCGGAACTCAAGTCTATCCAATTTGGAAAAAAGAAGGGAAAACCCTTACACCCTGTAAATAAATATAAAATTGGTTACAGAAATATAAATAACTTCAACAAACCTTAAGGGGGTGGCAGCTGTCTGATAGATTTGTACATTCTTTCAGAGCGATATATCCCCATATCACCTTTTGGTTAGAATGCGTAGCCATTGAGAATTTGCTAAGTCGGAAGTGAATGTCGTAGAAGAATCCTTAGTCTAAAAAAGTTTCCGTTCAGCGTCGCGCTGCGCCCTCTAGGGGGGGGGCGAGAAAAATATTTGAAAGAGAAAGAGCCTGGCTAACAATCTGAAATTTAGACGCATTATGCGTAATAGCCACATTCCGAAACTTTATTCATCTTTAGCTCATAATTTTATTCAAATGTCCCCATTATTTGTAACTTTTAAGAAAGCTTATTTAATGTCTTAAAATAAATCTTAATAAATTTAACAAAACTTGATTACTAAGCAGCATTTGAGCCCTAAAAAATGAGTTTTTAAAATTGAAAAAACCTGTAATAAAAAAAATAGATTACTATTTCTTGGAAAATGGCGTCTAAGTATGCAATTCCACCTTTGTAGTTTAGCCAGAATTTTTTTCGATAATAGTTAAACTTTTATTTTAAGATTTGTGAACATTAAATGCAAGCTTTAAAACTAACCGCAGGCAGAAAGCAGGGCAATTTTAGGTAAACATCAATGTTTGTGACTTAATTTGAGTTTGTTGAGAACTAGGCCGAAAAATCAGTTTTTGAAAAAATCAATCTTTTTGTTAGTTTTTTTGCAAAAACTGATTTTTTATTTTTTTTCTAGAACGGGCTAGTGGCACATCCGAAATATAAATTCCGAGAATCAACTTCACAATACACTAACACACTAAAACCGCGGCTTTCGTACGGCTGTGCCGATACGATTGAAGCTCGTCTTAAAGATTGGCCTACTACCGTTACCTGATTGTGAAAATTTGAACTCAATTTGATATAATGTCTGGGAGGAGATAGATTTGCATTTGGAAAAGGTCACCTTGTTACGATACTGTACTTATTAGTGTTATGATCAAAATAATTTGTGATGCTTTTTCGCAAGATTAAGGGGGTATGCGACTCTGATTGACATTTTTCGGTTTAATATACTGAAATCTAAGAGCTTATGAGAAAAACCAAAATGTTACGGTACAGTATCGTGACAAGGTGACATTTTCAAAACTTCAAAATCTATTTCCCTCCAGACGGTTTATCAAATTAGCTCAAATTTTCACAGATCACGTAACGGTAGTATATAAATTTTTAATGGAGAGCTTTTTTTGATCCGGCGACTGTACAATTCTAGAGCGTCAAATAACCGAAGATTTTCAAAAATTCAAGACTTCAAAATCTATCTCCTCCGAGGATATGTTTGCAAAATGGCTCAAATTTTTATCAAGTATTCCTCAGAAAATATGCAAGAGATAATGGAGAGCTTTTTGCAATTTCGAGTAAACTCGAACTATGATTTTTTGTCATTTTGTGCTTCAACCTAGGCAATTCATTTTTTGAGAAAATAGGAGGCGTCAGCACAAAAATTAATAATGGAAAACTTTCGTTTTCAATCTACAGGTGTTTTCCAAAAAAAAAATAATGGAAAAGTTTTCACGGTCATTCCAGAGAATATTTTGGGTTTGTTTTGAGACATTTTATAAGTTCGTACTTTTTTGACTTCCGAATCAAAATAGACCCTTTAGGTAATTACGGCCAAATAAAAATAGTAACAGGTAGATTTTATTCAAACCCTTGAATCGGCTAAACTAGGCGCTCAAAATAAATCCACCTTTTTACCATTTTGATTGGCTGTAATTAGCTAAAGGATAATTTTCACTTCGCAAGTTAAAATTACATACTGTATTGTTTTATTTCAATTTAAAAATTGGTTTTATTGACATGTTTCGCGTTTTGTGTCTTCATATTAATTTCGAGATCAAACTTTTCAAAAACTGCATTCACGTAAAATTTATGACTAAGGTTTAAATATAAGATTGGCCACATTGAAGTCAGAATTAAAAAAAATTATATATGAATATTTTTTGTTCGGAAGCAAGTGATATGTTTATAGTGATCTACAAGTGGAGATGGTGTGTCGCAATATTTGAGCTTCCTCGAGGCCATTCCTGCAAACAGCAAAACTAGCAAACGTGATTTCCAAAAACATCTGAAAAAAAAACCTCCTCTCGCTGTAATTTGACTTAACAGTAATCTGAACACATCATCTACGCCGACACTCTTACGCTTTATAAAAAGCTTTTAAAAAAACGCAGTTCGTACCTACTCCTTCATTTTCATCATTTTTTGTGTGAGGCCTCCGGAGAAGCCTAACAAATAATAAAAATTGCTTTTGTTTTGAAATTTTGCGTTTCGGCGGCCAAAAACGAAAACAAAATTATTGATTTATTAATGATTTAAATTGAAATTGCGCTATTTGTTTTCTTTTGAGCTACCCGAGTTAAAAATTGCACCAAAATCCTTAAAAGTGTTTGTATTTGATATTTTGAAGCATTTTTTCTGGTTTCTAAATTTGTCAAAAATTTAGGCTCAATATGAAAAGTTGACATAGCCTCCCAAACTGACCATTTCAAAATTTTATTTTTGGTTTTTTTCGCCGTTTTTCTCCGCTGAAAGCAAAATGTTAAAAAAAAACGTTTTTTGCATATATTTGTAGGCTTTTCCAGAGCCTAACACAACAAAATAATAAAAAATGATAAAATTGAAGGAGGTAGGTGTCGGCGTAGGTGAGATTGTATCAGATTACTGTTAAGTTCAAAATTACGCGAAGGTTGGTTTTGTTAGTTACAAATGTTTTTGGAATATACACTTTGCTGGAGTATAGACGGAGAAACATCGGAATCAGAGGCCGGAACGCCGCAAAACTCATGGTCGTAACAAAAACCAACCATTCTCCTTCTTAAAATGTTGAAAAGTAATACACACTACATGAATAAAATGTATCGCTTCACAGAATTGTAATATATAAAAAAATTCTATTTATCAATTCCATTTGGGTGTTAAAGGTGAAAATTTTTATCCAATAGCTATTTTATCAGTCCGATCTTAAGTAAGTGATAGGCCAAATCTTATATAAGGTGTAAGAACTTCTTTACTTATTGTGAATACGCCGAACCTAGTTTTAAAAGACCATTTGAGGGTTGAATTGCTTCAGGTAAGGGTTGTTGCGTAAAACTTTGAATTATGTAGACAACAAAACGTGATATACATGTCAATAAAACCAATTTTTGGTCAATGATAAAATAATTACACATTGTATCAAAATGGGTATGTATAATTTTTTGAACTTGCTCGAGAGGTGAAGAAATCTATCACATTAAGCATAAATTACATGCCAGACAAAAATGACTAGAGATAATCAGTTGGATTTTAATATTCTTTGAGCACAGACTTATACACGCCATCGTGTCATAGCGCGTGCGCGGATAGGATACAGAGTGAGATCATTATTCACTTTTTAGTGTTACTATTTTTTTTTGAGGTAATATTATATTGTGGTCCAGTTTTGGGATAAAAACCCGAAGTAGGTGTCTCACATTTTTTTATGTGTATGGTTGCTGAGAAGGTCTCCCACTATATAAATCTGCTAAAACAGAATGAATAGCGGTATTTAGGTTGAATGCACAACAAAAATGAGCTCAACACAAAAACTAACCCCAATAATGATTCTCGAGTTTTCTATGGACATCTGACCGTAAAAATGTATGCAAAAAAGCTCTTTTCCTCCATTCACATTTACTCCTTTTTGTATTATTATTCTGCTGAAAAATCACATCTTGTATTGATACGATTGAAACCGAGATTATTAATATTAATTTTTTGTAGCATGACATATTTAAAAAATCAAAAAAAAATGAAAATTTTGCAGGAGCATTTTGCAAGACTATAGTCACACGAGCGAAGATAGACAATAATTGACCAATGAAAAAGTCTCATAGAATGTTGTCGAGTTTGTACACGAATCTCTTCGGCTGTATATATTGTGCACGAACATAAGCTCTCTCCATTGATCAATTCTTGCTATATTGCTAGTCGCCGTGATTCTATGAAAGAGAAGCATCTACCCATGTATAAAAATTTAATAAATTTAGAGTACCATTACCTTTGCGATAACATAGTCTCTGCAGTGAGGAGATAGATTTGAAGTCTTAAAATTTGTAAAAATCTTCGGTTTATTTGACGCTCATAGAATCTGTTACAGTGCGCCGGATCAAAAAAAGCTCTCCATTCAAAATTTATATACTACCGTTACGGATCTGTGAAAATTTGAGCTCAATTTGATAAACCGTTCTGGGAGGAAGATAGATTTTGAAGTTTTGAAATGTCACCTTGTTACGATACTGTACCTATTGGTGTAATGATCAAAAATAATTTGTGATGTGACTTTTTCGCAAGATTATGTTGCAAAATAGCTCAAATTTTATCAAGTATTCCTTCAGAAAGATTTAAAAAGATATAAGAGAGCTTTTTTGCAGATTTCCAGCTAAAACTCGAAAATATGATTTTTTTTGGTCATTTTCCAGAAAATTTTCAGAAAAAAAAAGTGCTTCGATTTTTCGAAAGTAGGCTCAAAAAAAAACCAGTGAAACACTGATGAGAAAGTTGGCTAACGTCAAGTCGATATTTTGAAGTGTTAGTGGTCAAATTCGAGCAAACGTTATTTTTTACTTACATCATCTATTTAAAAATACTTGGAAAAAAATCGAAAAAAATGCGAAAATTTCGAAAATTTTTTTTGATGATTGGGTTCTTAGTACACTAATATCCACCTCGTATCATTTCAAGCATGTTTATGCCTCTAAGCCTTTATTTAATCAGAGTCGCATACCCCCTAAGATAGATCTACAAATCAGCATTTTCGGTTTTTCTCATAAGCTCTTAGATTTCGTATATTAAAACCGAGCAAAATGTCAAATCAGAGTCGCATACCCCCTTAATGTTGCAAAAAAGCATCACAAATTATTTTGATCATAAACACCAATAAGTACAGTATCGCAACAAGGTGACCTTTTCCAAATTGCAAAATCTATCTCCCCAGACATTATATCCTCAAATGAGTTCAAATTTTCACAGATCAGGTAACGGTAGTAGGCCAATCTTTTAAGACGAGCTTTAATCGATCCGGCGACTGAACAATTCGAGAACGCCAAATAACCGACGATTTTCACAATTTCAGACTTCAAAATCTATCTCCGAATCATATAGCAAAATGGCTCAATTTTTATCAAGTAGTCTCCAGAAACCTTTGTAAGAGATTAAGGCGAGCCTTTTTGCAATTTCCAGCTAAAACTCGAACTATGATTTTTTAGTCATTTTCGAAAAAATTTCGCGAAAAAGTACTTTGATCTTTTCGAAAGTAGGCTCAAAGAAAGCCAGTGAAACACTGACGAGAAAGTTGGCTTACGTCAAGACGATATTTTGAAGTTTGTTGAAAAATGCGAAAATTTAGAAAAAAAATTTTAACGATTCGGTTCGTACTACACTTAATTATCACCCTTTATCAATTTTAAGCATGTTTAATGCCTTTAACTTGTACGCACTCATCGTACACTATTGTACAAGATTGACCTTTTTCGACCCACGAAGTGTCTGTAGAATTTTAACCGCTGAATATTTATTTTTGAGATTCACCAATGATATACAAATTATCTGAAATTTTCAAATATCGAATTAAAAAACTGGATCGCATATATACCCTCTGAGTTATACCTCTCGAAAGACAAAACAAAATATATATTCTGCGTGCTCTTCTTTGAGTCAATAAAACGACTCAAACAAACCCCTCTCACATTTAAGTGTGCAAATATTTTGTAACGGTAATATCAGGGAGAACTCAAAATTGTACGAAATTCAGAATATCTAGTTATTAAAATGCTGTGATTTTGTATGAAGTTAAGCGCTTGAAAAATGAGAAACGTTTTTTTTTCGAGCACTTTTGTCTCACAACTAACGATAAAAATTGATCGAGTTGTTACTATGATTACGAATCCAACGACTGATACAAAATTGTTCGGCTATTCGAACCATTTTAAAAAAATAAAATCCGACTCTTATTTTTTGCCGACGCAAGCGCTTTACGGTGAGTTTATTGAATTTTCGAAAAAACTAAAGTGAACTTGTAAATTAAAAAAAATCATATATTAGAACTCGGGTATGATAATATATCAACCCCACTTACCGATAAATATTTCTCTGAAGTTAATCAATCACAGCTTTACCTCTTATTATTTATTTTTTTGATATTTTTTGATTTTTTTCGTTTTGAATGAACCCGAGCCCTGATACTTTGGGCACTACGGGATATGGACGCTTCGCCCACATGTCCGGCTGTGGGAAATCATTTTCACGATTGCTCTCTTCTTTTTGCAAATCATCCTTGTATAATTTATATTTTGAGATAATTATGGCATTAAACATTGTAAAGAAAAAATCGAACCAAATTAATTGCGCCTTTTGTTGCCTTTAGCGCCTCAATATATTAGCAGTAAAAAATAAATGCCACAAAAATTATAATTTTATTTTACAATTTTTAATTCCTATTTATTTGAGAGAAACAAAAGCTAAAGAAAAAATGAAAAAATTTTCAAAAAATAAAAATTTACAAAATATAAAAAATCTCGAATAATACTTATCGTAAATTTTTTTTTTCAAATAATGTTTGTCAAGAAAATTATTTAATACTTAATATGTGATTAAAATACTTAGTATAATAATTTGAAAATGTCTGGGTTTTGAAGTATAGACAAAAATACGAAAATGTCTCTCCCGGGGCGCAATAGCTGTAGTGTTTAAACCACTTTAAATTTAATATATTGTTATTAAATAAAAATAAGGTTGAGAGATAATTGTTTGAACTATGTGCCTCAGCCTTAACTTTTTATCGGATGATTGGTATGGCTTTTATGATTTTTTTAAAAGTGCTCGTACATTATGTGACGAGTGGTGCGTACCGGGGTAAGAAATTATTGGTGCGTTACAGGTTAAGGTCCTTTATTTAATCAGAGTCGCATATCCCCTTAAGTTGCTATGGCTGTGCACAGCCGTACGAAAGCCGCGGGTATTGTGAAGTTGATTCTCGGAAATTTATATTTCGGATGTGCCACTTAGCCCGTTCTAGAAAAAAAATACCAAATCAGTTTTTGCAAAAAACTAACAAAAAGTTTGATTTTTTCAAAAACTGATTTTTTCGGGCCTAGGTTTCAACAACTCGAATTAAGTCACAAACATTGATGTTTTTCCTAAAAATTGCCCTGCTTTCTGCCTGCGGTTAGTTTTTAAAGCTTGCATTTAATGTTCACAAATCTTTAAATAAAAGGTTTAACTATTATCGAAAAAATTCTGGCTAAAACTAGCAAAGGTGGAATTGCTACTAAGGACGCCATTTTCCAAAAAAATAGTAATCTATTTTTTTTTATTACAGGTTTTTTCAATTTTAAAAAACTTATTTTTAGGGCTCAAAATGCTGCTTAGTAATCAAGTTTTGTTAAATTTATTAAGATTTATTTTAAGACAATTAAATAAGCTTTCTTAAAAGTTACAAATACTGGGGACATTTGAATAAAATTTATGAACTAAAGATGAATAAAGTCTTCGGAATGTAGCTTATCGCATAATGCGTCTAAATTTCAGATTGTTAGCCAGGCTCTTTCTCTTTCAAATATTTTTCTCCGATCCCCCGCCCTAGAGGCGCAACGCGACGCTTGAGGGAAACTTTACTCATCTAACGCTACTGCTGACTCGATCACTCTCGATCAATTTACTCACATTTTTTAGACTAAGGATTTTTCTACGACATTCACTCCGACTGAGCAAATTCTCAATGGCTACGCATTCTAACCAAAACGTGATAAGGGGATATATGAAAGAAAAGAATGTGAAAATTCATTTTTTTATCTTCAATAAAAGTGTTTAATAAACGTTTATATTTGTGATTCCTTAACATAACTGAATATCTGTAAAAATATGAAAAATCTCTTTTCATGAGAACTCCATTTCCAACCAAACCGGATGTTAAAATTAGTTTTTGAGACGATATTATATATTTCAGCCATTTTCGGTTATTATCCGCTAAAAAGTGAGTAAATTATCCTGCACTTAATTATATTTTTTTAATATGAAAGTTTTTTTTATGAAACTTAGTCAAAAATAGTGAAAAACAAATTTTTTAGAAAAAAAAATTGACCTTTAATTGCGTTTTGATATTAAGAATTGTCCTGTGCATCAAAGAAATGGCGCCTATTAAACCCGAAATTTTATGAAAAATCTTTCTCAAGAATAGAATTGAACAAAAAATGAGTTCCAAATGGCACTTACCGCTTGTACAAACAAGTGTTGTTAATTTAAGCAATAGTTTAAAAATGATAATCGCGCGAAGATCCCATCAGTTGACATTCGGAAACTTAATAGATACCAGAATTTGAATAGTGATTCTGCCTAATTTTCGATAAAGAATTCAAAAACCACTTGTTTAGCATTTTTGACTTGATTTACGGGAAATTTTCATAATATTTCTAAAAAAGTCGACAAAAGATGACAAATAAAAATTTTATGATTTTTCAAACAGCGGTCAGAAAATATGTGGGCATTTATGAAAAAAGTCAAAGCGGCTCTTTGTTTCGGTTTCACCCACAGATTTCGAAATAAAACGGAAAAAAAATTCGACAAAAAATGCGTAAAATTTTCATAATGCTTTGAATTTTTTTTGAAATTTTTACGAATTCAAAAATGAAAATAACGATAATAAGCACAATAAAATAAACTAAAGAAATATGTTCGTTATATTGACTTCAATCTGCCGAGTAAATGTGTCGAGTAATATGTCGAGTAATATGTCGAGTAATATGTCGAGTAATATGTCGAGTAATATGTCGAGTAATAATAAGTTGGTTCACTTTTTTATGCTTATTATATTTAGTTGAGCTGAAATAAATATTTTCTGGCCGAAAAAGAAGATTTTTTAACTATTTTTTAGAAGTTAAGAGTTCGAATATGAGTATTGTAATTAAAACAGTATAAAAATTATCCTCATTTTTAGTCGAAATTTTTTCTTGTTTTTATTGAAATCTATGGGTAAAACAAAGAAAATAGCCACTCTGACTTTTGTTATAGACTCCTACATATTTTCTGACCGCTGTTTGAAAAATGATAATATTTTTATTTGCCATTTTTTGTCGATTTTTTTGATAAATTTCAAAAATTTTCCGCAAATCAAGTACAAAATTTTGAATTACTGGTTCTTTGAATTCTCTATAAAAAATTAGGCGGAATCACTTTTCTAATTTGCTGGTATCTATTGGATTTTCGTATGTCAACCGATGGAAGGTTCAAGCGAATATCATTTTTAAACTATCGTCGATAGCCTATCGATTAAATTTAGACAACTTTTTTGTGACACTAGTTTGTGCCATATGGCATAAATGGCACTCAATTAAAAAAAATTTTGCAATATAATAATTTTAAAGAATAATTACAGATTTCTGAAAACTTACTACCACATAGATAGGTGCCCAACTTACGTTAAAAAACTTATCGAATATGAAAAAATTCACCTCCCTCCTAAGTCTGGCTCACATTTCCGCACTAAAGTGAGAGATCATTTTTTCATGGACCATTTTAAGATACTGCAAAAAAACTTCAAAACCAACGCCAAATTATGTGAGGCCGAATCGTATTTTATCCGAATACATCGACTTTCCCTAAATGATCAAAAAGATCATAAAAGTGAAGTCTTGAAACTTACTTTTCATTTTTTTTAAAAACCTGAAAGATGCTAACGCAAAACGTAGTTTAATAAAATATAATAGATTTCTGAAAAGTTAATATTACAGTACATTCTGTATGAATTAGGCTGCAAATAGCCTTTATTGCATGATGGCATAAATGATATAATTGTTATTGAATTGATGTTTATTATTAATTGATACTGACGACTGATTTTAATGAGCTTTCGATTTATTTCAATTATTTTAAAATCAAAATAAAAAGTGAAGAAAATATTTTTGAAAATAAGACAGATTGACTTTTGTACACAGCATTTATTATTAATCCTGTACTCCGACAAGTGTCAATCGGCACTCCATACTATTCAAAATCAAAATTAGCTCCCTTTACATGTGACATGCCACAAAATTATAATTTGACTAATTTGAAAGTTCAAAAAATTATGTGTAAGGTAACATCGGTTTAACGTCCAACGTGGATGTCACCCTCAACTTTTGTTTGAATTTCTGAGGAAGATTGTGAGAAAATCCAGGTTAATATCCTGTTTGCACTAAGAGGAATAAAAACGATGAGTAGCGCGCGAGATTTTGTGATTGTGTCAGAGTATGCGTTAGAGAGTACAGCGAAAATTAGAGTGAAGAATCTCAGGTTGAACTCTCCCCAAAAAAAGGCAAATTATATCGTACAAATTCAGAAAATTAATGTTAAGGATCATATCTCTTAAATAACTATAGTATACAGTAAGTAATCCATCAAGTTAACAAAGACTAGTAACAAATAAATTTCAAGATATATTATATATCATGGATATATATATTATATATATGGATTACCGTCGGTTATTAACCGACCTTCAGAGCTCAGATCCTGAATATTTGAAAATGCGAAATCTGAGCATTTGATCGGTTGATTCTTTCTTAATCTGACGAATAAAATCGGCCTATTCCGCGATCAAAGATTTGTATTGGGTGCTAATATCTTGCGTTGTTTGTATCATTCAAATATTCAGGCCCTGTACTCTCAGGGTCGGTAATCCATATTCTTCTTTATACTAGTATGTTAACACAAATTTAGTTTTTAAGTTAACAAATATGTGTAAAAAATCTTATTGATTTGATATCGAAAAAAGAGTTATTCTTCATGGTTAAGTTTTTTCGGAACGCTGATCTGAGTAACTCAACTTTAGTTACTCAAGGCTCGAATCTTAGAATGGCCTGAAACATATTTTGATAGCTTACAAAATTGTGTTTAACTAAAGCAGCTCGTGTGCGTATTTTATGGCTTATTAATAAATGATTATTATTGTAGTCGTTTATAAATAATAATTTATTTGTTTTTTTACATCTGTTCACCATTAAAATACGCACGCATGATTGTGAAACTTATAATCAATGATTGATTTTCTAGTACGGAAATATTTTGTTCGAATAAGGAATTTAATTTTATATTTAAGTTGTATAAACAAGATTCACGTCAAATTCATTAATGATCCAACAATTGAAGTTTTTGAGGGGGTAGTCGGCACAACATCGCTTGAAATTTGGGACAATAGTAGATCAAAATATTTCGAAACTCATTGTATATTTTATTAGCGTTGAAAACCGTGTTTTTACCATAACAAAATAAAAAATTGGAAACAAGACGATATTTATTAGATTCAAGTATCTATTGGGACGTGGAATTTTTAAGTGAAAGGTCCACGCAAATAAAGATGGGGTTTTTTGATACATTTCGCGCGCCAAACGCGTTTCAATTTTAATTTAAAGAGGGATCTACAGTAGGTTTCGGAAATTTTTTTTCAATCTTATTAAGATACAATTATGATGCAGCCATAGGCGAAAAATTAAGTTGATCACATGTCTAATTTGGAGGTCTATTTTATGAGAAGATAGATTTTTAATATTTGACCTTTATGATCCTCCAGCTAGTAAACTTGAACTTGTAGAGATGTGAAACTACCCCCTTAACTTTAACAATTATTATGTGTGTATTAAAATTACCCACTGGGGTAAGCACATGACTCAAGTAATTGGCTTTGCGTAGCAAATTATCAAGAAGCGATGAGTCACTGAGTTTTGTGACGTCAATAACCTAATATAATGTAGCTTTCTAAAATTTATAAGTCAGAATATTCGAAAAGCTAGAAAATGAATGTTTTTCAAATTTTTATTTTTTTTATGATTATTCAAACCGGAAATTGTCGACGTAGATTTGTTCGTAACAGATTTATGAAAGGAAGGTTTTTTAGTTTTCACAGAGCAAAAACTGCAACACCACCAACCTTTAGTCAGGAAACAAAATCAATTAAGCAAAAATCGAAAGAAATTCTTGAAGTTTGCAATATACAACTTTGTCGAAAGTGTGACAAATTGTCAGTTTATCAGTCAAGAAATATCAAACTGAATAATATTAAAAAAACATGCACTCTGATGCTGGAAATGAATAATTGCTGTCCGAAAAGAAGAATTTTTCAAAATTTTGAATGAAATCTAAGAAATATTTTCAACTGAAATCCCTATCATTACTGCCTTTTGTATCCAAAGTTATCTGTTATCTGCCAGGCAGATTCTGCTTTCAAAATTTCTCTGATAAATAAATGTATTTTCGACATATTTTTTGCTTGCTGTTTCAATTAGTAATGGTTTTAGTATCAATTTATTCACCAACGTTGAAATGAAGTATCGTTTTTTTTAATTCAGATTTTTACTTTAATTGAATTCATAGCCATAAAGTTTAGCTCTTTCTGCATATTTTTCCAATATTTTTGGATCTAGTTCTTTTCTCCATCCCTGAGAATTTCCACTTCGGAATAATTTTTGGTTAAAATCTTGCTTTCTTTCTGTTTTCACACCCTTGGCAGACATTTCCTTGAATCCAGACTTTTTTGCAACTTTCAAGAGTCAATAAAGTTTATCAGAAATTCAATATTTTACCAAATGAAATAATTGCGTTTAATATTTTTGACCAGCGAAAGTCTAAATAGCTGCCATTTACTTGATCAGTTTCCTAATACTTGGTTTTCAAAGTTCTCAAAATGTCCTTTAACTCGAAAAAACTCGTATTTTATAATCTTATAACTGTGTTTAATTCAAATAATTTCAGTTCAAATTTGAACCTTTTATACAGTAAAATTCTTTGTAAGTTTTTGAAAAGTTTAAATTTTTTATTCAATTTTCTTCAAACTTTTTTTTATTAATTAAACAAGAAAAACCATTTGAATGGAAACTTAAACTAATCCTGTGGGTGGCCACATATTTTGCATATCTACGATCGGGATATCTGGCCCTGGCGATTCCCGTTCACGTTTGACCCGCTTTTAATCGATGAGAGACATCTTTGAAAAATCATACATGTATGAAATTATTTTTATTTTTTGGCCAAATAATTTTGAAATTATTTCGAAGATTTCTTCATTTCCTAAAGACATAAAATAAAGACATAAAATTGTGAAGTTTGCAGAAAAATGTTGGTTTTAGCAAGAGCTCAAGAATATTAGTTTGACTCTGACCTTCGTCAAGAATATACTCAGAGATGTTCAAAAAATCAGCAATGATTTTGATATTGGACTTCAAGTCAGCTTTCAGTGATTCAAAATTGAGATAAAGGATTTCGGCTTCTGGATGCTCTCGTTCAAATTCGATTTTCCATCCTTCATTATAATGGTAGTAATCACCATAAAAAAAATTTCCAGTGAAAAATAATTCTAACAAGATTTCAAAAACTATCAGCTTATTCAAATTTAAATGACAAAACTACTTGCAATAATACTAAACAAATTTTTTGGTTATTTTTTTGATACTTTCCTGCAAATTGATTAATATTTCTGATGTTATATAAATCGACATATGGTCCGACAAACACTGTATCTTCATCATTAGTTTTATCACAGAAGAAATGATATGCAGAAGCTTTTTGGAAAGTCATTAAAACTCAAAATTTTGATGTTTGAGGAGCATGTTTTTGATATTTTAGGAATTTAAGCCAAAGACTTGTTTGATGTTAAAAATTTTAACAATTTTTTTCATGTAGAAATTGCAAATAATTTACTGTGCTAAAAAACCTATAAACACCGTGGTTGACAACTTAGATTGACAATAACTGTATTGGTTCACCGGAAATTCCAAAATTTTATAATCAATCATTTTTACATGCTGGAATTCAAATGGCTTCATTTACCAGGTTTTTGCCATAAGCTGAGAAAGTTTGATTATATTAAACCGCAGGTGTTACTTGTCAATGATTTGTAACTTTCAAGAAAATATAAGATTTAATGACGAATATTATATTTTATTTAGTATATGTAAAACAAAATTATCGTTTTTAAAAGAAAAGTGTTTTGAAGGGGTGGAAAGGTTTTACACATTCTTCACATTCCTATCAAAAATCCATATAAAAAAATCAATAATCAAGCCAAATATTCAATGAATTAGAAAAATTAGAATTATCAATAAAATTATAAGAAATCCTCATCCACTTTTTTAGATTGCCCTTAAAATTTCCCACGCTACCCTCATTCATAATATTTATATACGAAGCGAGTTTACACTCAAATAGGACCAAAACATATAACTCAACCTGTAGTAGATAGGGTTTTTCGGGTTTGGCTCAATTTATAAGATAATACAATTTTCCAAAATTTTTTTTTCTGATTGTCGGAAAATGCAAAAACCAGACAAACTTTACAGAATATTTCCAAAATAATCAAAATCACACCAACAAACTCTTAGCAAAAGCTGTAGGGGGGTTTTTAAGTGGTTAACCGTTAACCACGGTTTATCGGATTACAGCAGGGTCCGGCGGATAGGTGAAACTGAGCGGATAGGTGAAGCTTCCGCAAAAACCAACGCATCTGAAAATACAAATTATTTTCTAGATGTCCGGCAGATTGGTGATGGCAAAAAATAGGTGTTTTTCAAACTTTCCTCAGCAAAAGATAGGCATTTTTTACAAGCAAAAAGATAAGCATATTTCAGTATTTTAATGAATGATAAACTATTAAATAAATTGTAGTTTTAATTTTTTATTTTCTTTACCGTATCTTAAAAAGTAACAATATGCGTTTTAATTTGTTTAAAAATAAAACTCAAAAGATAGCCAGTGAAACACTGTTCAGAACGTTGGATTACGTCAAGATGATATTCTAAAGTTTTGGTTGTGAAATTGAAGCAAACGTAATTTTTTAACTTTAATTTGAAAAAAATACTTAGAAAGTGCAATAATGTCGATTTTGGGTTTTTCTAAGGAAGATTTTACAGTTTCAAGTTCAGAAAAAAACAAAGTCTGGAACAATTCACGCTGACAATAAAATAAGGCCAAATAGTCAATATTTTATGCGATGCAGTTGAAGTGAAATGGCTCGTGTAAAAAGCATTCGTGTGAAATAAAATGGTATTTTCGTAGGTTATTTTACTAACTAATGAGCACGTTCGATTAATTTCTAGCATATTCATATAGCAAAAATTTATGCCTTTTTGATTTTTCTCACAATAATCGACAAAAAAATAAGGCGCGTTTTCACAAATTTACGTAATCACATTTAATGATGACTAAAATCAAAAAAAATTACCTTCTACCATTTAACTGCGTGGTAGTGGAATCGTAATTTTATTAACTTTATTCCTGCCACTGCTCTTGGGTCTCTATCAACAAAAATTACTTTATTTCCTGGAATACTCTCAGGAAATGATCCGATCGGCAAATGAGTGTGAGGCATGATATACGGTTCTTTTGAGGATTTTCGCGTTTCTGATTCTAACAGCTAAGAATTTGAGTTATATATATTTCTTGATTTTATTTTACCTCAAATGCTTTTGTTCCAAATTCTTGATTTTCTAAGGGATTCGGTTCAATAAAAATTCCATTCTTCTTCAATCCAATTGTAGTCTCGGAAGGGATGAAATTAAAATAATAGTCGCAGCCAATAATTGGCTTATGATTTTCGAAAAAAAATGAATTAAATACCTCACTTGCATCCTAAATTTTGAAGAATTCCTTGCACGAAATGAGCCCCGGTCTTTGGATAACTGACGATCCAGACGCAGTTTTCTCCAGGAGATAAATTTCTCATCGCTTTCAAAGATTCCTCGTCATTTTGTTCGATATGGACATGAACATGATCGCTATGAAAAGGGTTTTAAAATCTAAAAATGACGAAAAAAAATACGAATTTGTAAAGTGATTATTTTTATTTTAAAGTGGTGGTCGTAACTATAAAATAAGAAAAAATTGTCTGACAAAATGATGTTTTCCTCTGACAAGCGTTTGGCCAGAATAGTTGCCCTTGCATAATGCAGTCAATTTGACTGTTGCTTATTAACCTCACGACTCGTGAGTCACGAGTAGAGTGTTGTTCATTGCCCTCATCAGGGGTCGGCACAATTGAATCGGATCGGCGGATCGGGATCGGTTTCCGATCCGATTCAATTTTTATTTGGGTCATCCGATCCGATCCAGATCCGATTCAATTTTTTAAAAAGTCGACCGATCCGATGCAGATCCGATCCTATTTTTTCACGAGCCGATCCGATCCAAAGCGCCCGATCCGATCCCATTCATTTTGTATTGGAAATTTATTGAATTTGATGAAAATGTCTTGGTTTTCTTGTCAATTTTATGATATAATTTAAAATTAAAATGTGAGATTTTGAAATTCCGAAATTTTTGGAAAAAGCAACAATTGAATAGTTTTTTAGACTAAAAACTTCAAAAGTTTGGTTTCAGTCTTTTTTAGGTATATTATCATTATAGTGGCCGCGGCGCGCGTTTGATGGACATTTTTCGATTTTAACTTCAAGGTGTTCAAAACACCGATTTTCAAAAAAATGACTTGGGAAGAAAATTTTAGAATAAATTAGAGTGTCCTCCTCATAACCCTAGCAACAAAATGAGCCTTTGAGAATTTCACACTAAATTAGTGCGAAAAATGTATTTATATCAAAACGAAAAGGCACCATTTTACGCACCATATCAGTTTTTCAAAAGCACAGTTTTTCAAAAAAAGTCCTTAACCCTTGGAAGCTCCGCACCACTTAAGTGGTGCTGAAAAATTTGAATCCGCTGAAATCCGATGAAAGAAAAGTCCTTTCTTTTATTGATGGAATGAGGTTTGAACAATTTCACGCTTAAAAAGTGCAGAAAAGTTTTATATGGTAACGGAAAGTCAGAAAATTAAACTACACAAAATTAAACTGTACAAAGTATCCAAAACATCGTTTTACCAAAAAAATTTACTTGGGAAGCAAATTCCAGAATGAATTAGGGAGTCCTCCCAAAACCTTTTGTTACCTTTTGTGGTACAAAATTAGCCTTGACCACTTTCACGCTCAAAAAGTGCAAAAAAAATTATTTCGGGATGGAAAGTTAGAAAAATTCAACTCACAGGTGTCCAAAACATCGTCAACCAAAAAATTGACTTGGGAATAAAATTTTAAAATGAATAAGGGAGTCCTTTCCGAAATTATAGTGATTGAATATGCCTTGATCAATTTCACGCTCAATTACGCACCATTTACACATTTTAATTGTAACTTCAATTTAGTTTATAACTTTAGAATGTAGTTCTAGAATACAATCTTAAGTCCGCTGCAAATTGATTTAAGTTAACTTAGCCTTGACTACCTGTTTATGGTCGTAGCTTTTATATGGTTAGAAATAACAAAATCTTTAATTTGATGATATTTTCAAAACGTTATCCGATTCTAAAAAAATCAATTTATTCGTAGACGATCTTTCAACCAATTAACCAACTTGAAACGCTTAATTTGCAAAACCGAAATTTCTGACTTTTGATCGTGAAAACAAGTTTTTTCCGTTCCGATAAAAATGTTGTCTTAAAACACAACACCTCCAGAGGAATCACTGTAGGACCGCCTATAAAAGGACAATTTAAACAAAAAACTCCTTGATCGGAAATTTCATTGCGCATACGATCCCGTTCTTCTAATGACTCAAATTACAATTTTGATTTCAGCTAATCAGAAGGAAGGACCAAAGTTTTCGGAAAAATTTTCCAGAAATTTTATCGTTGGAAAAAAAACTACCCAGTTTCTCAGATTTCCCTCCAAATTGTTTCACCCAAAAATGCTTCAATCGCGGCCACCCTTATGATAATTTATCATTCACATCATCAATTAATTCAAATGGAAAATAAAATGATATTTAGTGGACTCGAACCCGGGACCCTAGCTTCTGCAGGCAGGAGCGTGACTTTTCAGCTACCACGCTAATTATAGGCGAAAATGTCATTCTGAGCCTTGAAACCGATAATTAAAAAGCAAAAACATAATAATCATATTTTTTTGCGGTTAACAATGTACGCAAATCGACTTTACATGAAAACCGATCCAATTCCAATCCCGATCAGATCCAAATTTTTTTGAGCCTACCGATCCGATCCAAAAAAATTTGAACCGACCGATCCGATCCAGATCCGATCCAAAAAATTTAGAGCCGACCGATCCGATCCAGAAAATTTTTGAGCCGACCGATCCGATCCAAAGAAAATGTGAGGCGACCAATCTGATCAAAATCCGATCCAAAACAATTTTCAGATGTGCCGACCCCTGGCCCTCATAGTCAGGTTTTCAACAAGAAAATTCATAAGTCGAAAGTAAGTACTAATTTTAATTGGGTATCGTGTGAAGAATTATTTCTTGTTTATTGTAATACCTTGTTTTCTTTAAATATATTTTTTATTCTATCAAAGATAGTTTTTTATTGACGTTTCGGCTTAAGGGGATTGTGGGTGCTTCCAGTAATGTG
>SCLH01000347.1:102932-116304 GCA_004367855.1 Oikopleura vanhoeffeni
TAAGAAGAATAATTCTTCTTTTATCGACTTTCGGCTCAGTTTTCCAGAAAATTTCATTTAAAACATAAATACTCTTTAATCGGCCTTCGGCCAATTTTGGGCCCATTTTTTAAGAAATTAAAAACAAAAAATATCCTCTTTTATAGGCCTTCGGCCGATTTTGGGCCCATTTTCCAAAAAAAATTNTCAAACAGAAAAATCGGTAAAATAATAAACAAAATTTCTTTTTTATTAAAATATTAAAATTCGAAGTAAGTTTTCAAATTTAAAAAAAATCAAATTTTGTTGTTAAAAAATTAAAATCTTAAATGTTCAAAAAATTCGTAAAATTAAAAAAAACCATTTTATTTTGAACAAAGGTTTCAAATTTTAGAATAAATTATAAAATTTTAATAAAATTTGTTAATTTTCCTTCAAAAATAAATAAAAAGAATAATTATTCTTTTATCGACTCTCGGCTCAGTTTTCTACAAAATTTTTTTTAAAACATAAATCCTCTTTAATCGGCCTTCGGCGAATTTTGAGCCCACCTTTTGAGAAATTAAAGAATAAAAAAATCCTATTTTATAGGCGTTCGGCCGATTTTTGGCCCATTTTCCAAAAAAAAATCATAACTCAAAATCCTCTTTTTTCGGCCTTCGGCCGATTTTGGGCTCATTTTTTAACAAAAATTAATCAATAGCACAAAATTTTTTTTATCATCCTTCGCCCTATTTTGAGCTCATTTTTTCACAAATTTGAATATAAAACACAAAATTTTATCGGCTCAGGCCGATTTTGCAAGCAATCAGCACAAATTTGAGTAGTTTTTCAATGATTCATTCCTAATCTATTATTTATTTTGTATTCTATGGTTACTTTATTTTTAATGCTGCCTTATTATAGACAGACAATTGTTTATCTTTACTGCGCCAATTTTAAAATTCACTCTGAAGCTTACTGTGACAAAAACCTCTTGCTTGCCGAGGTCTGGTCTGTTATATAACAAATTTTTTAAATACATTTTTTTATCAATCACAAAAATTAAATAATTTGATTTTAAATGCAATTTTGCTTATTTTGTCGCAAAACCAAGGTAGCCACGTGTATCAGTTTTGAAAATCATTGAATATTTTTGGTATGAATTGATTCTACCGTTTATTTCCGGAATCAACGTTAAATTAATGCAACTTTATTTTTGAATCATAAATTTACTATAAAATGGTTGTCATGATTTATATTTATCTTGGGCTGACACGAAAATTACAAATATTGAATGCCAAAATTGACAGACCTAAGCAGTTTGTTATCCCAGATAGCTATTTTTAATTTTGTAAAGTTTTTTAAATTATGTTTTCTGACTCTACTGCACGCTGCGGTTTCATTTCTGGGATCAAAAATTACTTTTAAGCAAACTTTTTTTTTTGACCAATCAGCAATCAGCAAAACTTTGAGAAGTTTTTCAATGAGTCATACTCAATCTATTATTTATTATCTATTCTATGGTTACTTAATTTCTAATGCTGCCTTTTCCCATTCATTTTTGATACCGTGGTATTGTTGACACCATATATACATAAAATCATGTCCAGCGCCACCTGTGGTCGACTGACACCCATAATTGCTAATACCGTTTGTACAGAGTTGATAATTGCGCATCTTTTGAGTATACTTGAGTTATTCAAATCATTGATTAAATTAATTTGAAATGATTGAGAGGTCTTTTTTGGGACTAATAACTTACTAAAAAATTCATAATTTTTTTGGCCGGGGTCCAGGGGTGTATTTTTTTCTGGATCATCAGAACAACATTGTGAACTAACCATATAAATAAAAACAAGAGAGGAACCCTAATCTTCTCACCCCAACCCTATTTTTTTCCTGACAAAGCAGTTTTGCACGGTTTTATACCGTGTATACTTGGCACGAGTTTTCAAATTTTGTTAGAAAATGTTTTCCCCATTCTGTACTTTATTAATAAAGCATAATTATAGATTCTTTTTCAAAACACTAATAAATGCAACCGAGATATATTTTTGTGTGAGGATTTTCACCTTCCAACAAATGTGTGTTCTTTTGATGAGTTTGAAATGTTTTTTTTGTGAAAAAATGTTTTTTTTGTTAAAAAATGTATTTTTTGTTAAAAAATGTATTTTTTGTTAAAAAATGTATTTTTTGTTAAAAAATGTATTTTTTGTTAAAAAATGTATTTTTTGTTANTATATTTTTGGAAGCAAACCAGCCACGAAAATGACAATGCAACTAAAATTAGCTTCCTATCACTTCTGAGTCTCGAGATACAGCCTCCGTCGGTTACCCCCTTAAATAAAAAATCGCGGCGTTCCCGAAAATTTTCGATTATTAGCGAAATCACGCCACCCTGACTCACCCTAAAATTTTAAATGCTTATTTTGAACAAAATCGTCTATATTTTACTAATAAAATAGTAAGAACTTTTAACGACCTTTAAGCGTATGTTGAAAATCGACTTTTTTAAAAACCATGCATTGAATATGTCGAAATATTTTGAAAAAAAACTTCAAAAATTTTTCAAAAATTCTCAAATTTTTTTTGACAGAATATTCTCCAAAAATAACCTTAGTGACCGACTTTCATGCAATTCTGAGGTCTACGGTACTGACGCTAACTTACATGCTCAACTTATCAACAGTCATTTTTCGATGTGGTTGGTGTCGATCACTACAACGCAACGGATGAACAAAAACTACAGTTTTTTGAACCGCATTTAAACATAATAAAAAACTTAATCCATGAAAATACCCTCTTTGAGGGAATCTTGATTTGCATAGACAAACAAACTCTAAATAAACAAACAGAACATAAAATCATGAAGTTTCTCTGTCCATGCTTTTTAACTAGATCTGAAAACACTGCAATTACTTGAATTTTTAAAAAACGAATTGAGCGTTTATTTAGCAAAATAAAGGCTCAATTCGCTAAATTGCTTTTGAAACAAAAGCTTTTTTCTCTGAATTTGTATTTCATTTACTTCTCACTCTTGAAAATGGAAGAAACCGAAATTTAAAAAAAAAACAATTTTTTAATTGGAAAATCATATACGTTTAAACATGTACATATTGTATATGTGTACTTATATTTAGTCACATATTTCTACGTATTTATATTTAAAGCGAAAAGATTCTCGACAAATCCAGACTGTGAATAATTCAGTTGATATCTAGGGTGCGCAGCGGTTAAACTACAGTACTTGAGTACTACAGTACGTAGTTGATAAAAATTCATTGACCTCACGGGGGTTTTTGACCAAAAATAAACGATTCCGTCAGAGAAAAAATGTTCGTGGATATTTTACCGATTCCGATGCTTATTTATTTTTAATTTGATCAATAATGTCGGATTTTTTGACATTCATTGAGGTTTATTTTTGATAAACAATTATGGTGCTTTGACTTCAAATAGATGTTATTATATCTACTTTTTAGCTCATATCAAAGATAATATTTGTGCGTTATTTTTAACTTGTTTTCAAGATTCTCTCATTTTGGTTGAGCATTAGGCACAAGTATAATTTCGGATATGTACGGCAAAAACATCCAGATTACACGATTAACTAAAATTAAACTCCTTATTTTCCCTATATCGATAAATTCCGAGGATTATAACCCTCAGTTGAAAATGTCAAAGTTGCTTGGTCCGTTTCATAATTCGGCTGTATGAGAAGCTACTATCTATAACGCAATAAAATAGAACAAAAAAGCTTGAATCAGGGCGTTAAAAAAATATTTTATTAAAAAGTTACGATTATTCTTAATTTGCGCGAACAATTTCTTAAATAATTCAACGTTTTCAAACTATTGCATGTTTTCGGAAAAATCGAAAAAGCGTTGATCATGTTATGTTGGAATGTTAAAGATTTTGCACATGCCTGAAATTTACGCAAATTGTAATGCTTCAAAAAGCCACTTGTGATAATTACAGGCATAGGCATAATCTTCGATATAAAGTTAGGATGCGCAGCGGGCAATTTCTTAGTTTCAAACGGTCGATATATCAACGCTAAACGGAAAAACATCTTGAGAAGAATTCAAAGTAAAAAAAAAAAAAAAATTAACTTTTTCCCGGTTGTAATACCGGTTATTGGTTGAACTTACCGGTTGCAGCCTAGAGTAAAGTCCGGCTGGGTCAGCAAATACGTTTTTCTTATTTTCCTAGAAATTTGACATCAACTGGTGACCATGAGACTCGCGAGTATCATTCGAATTTCTGTCTGGTGCCGAATTAAACTTTTGAGATTTTCGGGAGATTCATATATAGACTATAATTTTTATTTGAAAGAGTAGTCTTAAGGGGGTACCCGACGAAATATTTTGCGCTCATTTAGGGCCAATTTTAGAAGTGACTCAAAATTTTTTTCAAACCTGGATATATAATTTCAGACAATTTGAAATTCATTGGTGGTATTTTTAAAGCTCTACCTACACTAGAAAGTTTTTTTTTCCGAGTTTGAAATCTTCAAGGCGATTTAAAAACAAGAGAAAAAGTATTTTATTTGGAAAAAAATACGAAATCACTTTTGTTATTATTTCAACGTACTAAAGTTATCTAGGTGTCAAGAAGGAATTTGAAGGTTTTGAAAACATGAACACATATATATAAAATTAATCTAAGTTAACTTACATTGTAAACTTTCGGCATTTTTTTCTCTATTCTAAAATATAAAAATAAGAAAAAAAAATATTTTAAATCTTATTTCGATGAGAGCAAAATTATAACTGATTTTTGTTTTGAAATTTTTTGGAAAGAATAAAACGTAGGTTGTTCTTGATTCTATCGGTTTTTAGACTTTCATTTAGCCCAAATATTTATGGTGTTTGAAAATAATCAAAAAACAATCCAAAACAGAAAAAATCGACCATAATATAGTCGATTTTTTCTGTTTTGGATTTTCTTTTGATTATTTTCGAACACCATAAATATTTGGGCTAAATGAAAGTCTACAAACCGATAGAATCAAGAACATATGTGTTTTTTTCATTTTTAATTACCGACGCGATCATTTCCGTTTACTTAAAAGTCTACTTAAGACTAATTTTTCAAATAAAAATTTTTGTCACAAGGGAATTAGATATGGATCAACGGACCTCAGAGTACAAATCCTAACTATTTGAAAAATGCGAAATCTGAGCATTCGATTGGTTGATCCTTTCCTAATCTGACCAATGAAATCGGCCTATTCCTCAATCAACGGTTTTGATTGGGTGCTTATATCTTGCGTTGTTTGTATCATTCACATAATTAGGATTTGTACTCTGAGGTCCGTTGATCCATATACATGGATAAAAAATTAAGAGGAATATCCCTTTCCCAACGGAACTCCATCTCAAAAACGTTTAATATCTCTTTAGCGCGTTTTCAAATCCCACTGATGCTATTATAAGTGATTGTCTCAAAGATTGCTTGAGTGATCACACACCGATCAAATTAAGCGGTCCCAATATCGAGCATCCGTTAATCATTGTCGAGACAATCACTAAGCAGCATCAGTGGGATTCGAACACGCGCTCTATAGATAGTAAACGTTTTTGAGATGGAGTTTCTTTGGGAAAAGGATATATAGAGTACATGGCAAATCTGATTCCTATTTTAGCTTTTTTTCCCCTTATCCCTTTTATTCAACCCATTTAAATCTCAGTTTTTAAAATATATGTATAACCGCTTATGCAAGCGATAATTTTGATTATTTTTCGTGCATATCTAATACCGTATTTTGCATTCTTTCCAGAAAATCAATTGCCGACGTAGAAAACTTTAAGTGACGAGATTGTTAAAAATATTTATCACGTTTCAACAATGGCGCGTCTTACGTCTTCCTCATTTAGTTTTCAACGCGAATANTCAACGGACCTCAGAGTACAAATCCTAACTATTTGAAAAATGCGAAATCTGAGCATTCGATTGGTTGATCCTTTCCTAATCTGACCAATGAAATCGGCCTATTCCTCAATCAACGGTTTTGATTGGGTGCTTATATCTTGCGTTGTTTGTATCATTCACATAATTAGGATTTGTACTCTGAGGTCCGTTGATCCATATACATGGATAAAAAATTAAGAGGAATATCCCTTTCCCAACGGAACTCCATCTCAAAAACGTTTAATATCTCTTTAGCGCGTTTTCAAATCCCACTGATGCTATTATAAGTGATTGTCTCAAAGATTGCTTGAGTGATCACACACCGATCAAATTAAGCGGTCCCAATATCAAGCATTCTTTAATAATACTCGAGGCAATCACTGAGCAGCATCAGTGGGATTCGAACACGTGCTATATAGATAGTTAACGTTTTTGAGATGGAGTTCCTTTGGGAAAAGGATATATAGAGTACATGGCAAATCTGATTCTTTTTTTAGCCTTTTTTCCCCCCTATCCCTTTTATTCAACTCATTTAAATCTCAGTTTTTAACATATATGTATAACCGCTTATGCAAGCGATAATTTTGATTATTTTTCGTGCATATCTAATACCGTATTTTGCATTCTTCCCAGAAAATCAATTGCCGACGTAGAAAACTTTAAGTGACGAGATTGTTAAAAATATTTATCACGTTTAAACAATGGCGCGTCTTACATCTTCCTTATTTAGTTTTCAAAGCGAATAGACAGCCTAAACTAACCCATCGGCTTCAACGGCTTTGCTCAGCCGAGTCCTGTATCTTGAACTATCTTTGTTTTTCATTAAAATTAAACTGCGAAAACTTATTGCGCAAATTTGGCCACATTCAATATTTTGCTCGCCAATCAGCACGCTTCACTGCTATCTGATCAGAAATTCTCTTAATAAGATTTATTGAGTATTAGCACATTTGTCAAGTTTCCATTTAATAAATGATAATTACGCTGTTCAGGATTTCAGCAGTGCCACTCAGATCATCAGATCATTGAACCTACGCTCAGCAAATGATATTTAGCAGGCCTCCCTCAAAAAACCAAAGAGCCATCTCCTCCTTCATTTCCAATGATTTTTTTTTCTAATTTGGCATGCGGGGCTGATATATGAATACGGAGGGCCTCTTAGGCCGTTTTTATTGAATTTAAGCTCCTAGTGGTCAAAAAAGCCAACTCGGAGCATTTTGAGAGGCTTGCTAAAAAGCCATCTCCTCCAACAATTTACATGCGGTGTTTTTCATTCATGCTTCAAATGAATGACAAAGCCCAGCGCTCGAGACTCTCATCGCTCTTTATTTCAAATCTTTGTTGGGTTCACTGAAAATGCACGTGAATTTCAGATTTTTCCAAAATTTTCCAAATATTTTCGAGAAAAAAAAATGAAAAAGTTGAATTTAATCCTTTTTGAGAAATATTGAGAGCTCAAAGTGGTTTTTCGCAGAATTAAAAATTATAAGACATTTCTGGATCGAAAATGCTGCGTTTTATTCAAAATCCTCTTTTATTTAACCGTTTATTTCGACCCCCGAAAAACCGACTTTTTATTAGTTAAAAAACTTTACAGAAAATTTTCTACAAACTAAGTGTATCAAAAGTATTATACTTGGAGCCGGAATATCGACGCCCACTCCCTTAATGTTTTTAGAGTCAAAACTATACTCAAAGTTAATTCGGCTTAGCGAAGCTCACAAGCGGGTGAGAGTGAAATTTACACTATAATTTGTAAATTTTTATATGAATAATGAAATTAAGTAACAAAATCGGCCAATTTCTGATTTCAGCGGTTAAAATTGTCTGCATATTCAGTTTTTATAAGTTTGACCTGGGAATAATCAAATTTCATGCCGGATAAAATTTTCACTCCTGGCAACTTAAGTGCATCTGGGCAATTTTATTTGCCAAATTTTCATAAACAAATCGAAATAAACTGAACTTAGCTGAATTTATTGATGAAAACGTAAAATTTTGACCGTCAAAAATCAAATATTTTTGGAAAGCAATCCTTGAAGACACCAGCTATCCGCAGAAAGGTTCACAGTGAACGGTTCACTAATTTAGAACATTTTCTGAGTCATATTTTTACGGCATTTTTTAAGCTCACATGTTACTTTCGCACAAATTCTGCCACAAAATTACGTAGAAAGACGTTGTCTTCACGGTAGGTAACTTAATTCTCTGGTAGATATAAAAATGAAACATATTAACTTATAAAGTTAGCTCTTTGACATTTTTTATGTCGATTATCAAATAAATTTGTTGAATATTTCGCTAACGGTGTTACAGAGCACTAAGGTGGTTTTTGAGGTGCGATGCAGGTTTTTCTTGCGTTCAGGTTTTTCTTGCGTTCAGGTTTTTAGAAACCTCATGAAGCGGCTTCACCCACGCCGAAATTTTAAAGTTTGAATAAATCGGAAGACGCAGAATGAAATTTTTCGTTCGCCAATATCGGGCTTCATTGAAATACTATCATAAAAATACTATCATAAAAATCAACTTGATAGAGCTCCCAGGATTTCTATTTTAAATATCTCCTGAGTATAAGAAATAATTTATCCTCGTAAATTGCATATTTTTTATGTTTATTATTTCTATCTCGCAAATTAGAAAGAGTACTTGATTAAAAAGTTTATTTTGACAGATATCAATAGTCGTAGTCATTTCCGGTTAACACTTCCGGTGCAGGAAAAAAGCTCATGTAAAATATGTAAGTTTTCTACATGAACGTCAAAAAATACATTATTAATTCTACCCAAATTTCAGAACGAAAAGGGAATTTAAATTGCATTTGACACCAATTTCCGTAAAAATTCGTTTATAACTAATAATTGCAAAATATATTGTTNTACCATGAAACTGAGTATTGAGCAAAAGACCGAAATGGCTTATTTGTAGATCTATCGTGATTTGCGAAAAAATAATAAAAATTATTTTTTTGACCATTACAGACGATAGGTGGACAATATCGGAACAGATAGGTCGATTTACCAAACTGCAAAACTAATCTCTCCAGACGGTATAATCAATCGAGCTCAAATTTTCAACCAGATCAAGTAACGGTAGTAAAATGTCCAAGATTTTAAAGACGAGCTTTTACTAATCGCACATGAACAATTCGTAAGGAACGCCACAAATAGACGCAATTTGCTTCACAATTTCAGATTCAAAATTTCTATCTGCTCTGAAGAATATATTGAAAATGGGATCAAATTTTACCAAGTATTCTCCCCGACATTTTGATTAAGCTAGATTAAGACAGGGCTTTTTGTGCATTATAGCTTGAAAACTGGCAGAATAATATGATTTTTGGTCCATTGTCCAAAACATTTCCGAAAAAAAAAGTGCTTCGATTTTTTTGAAAGTAAGGACTAGAAGAAAGTCAGTGAAACACGAGGAAGTTGGGCTTAAGTCCAAGGCGATGTTATAAGTTTTAGTAGGATAAAAATTGAGCAAACATTGATTCTTTTAAACTTAATCTGTTAAAAAAACTTGGGAAAAAACCCGAAAAATGGCGAAAATTTAAGGAAATTTTTTATTTGATGATTTGGTTCTTAGTACTTAATTTGACCGCGTATCAATTGCAGCTTTTTTAATGCCTATTAAGGCGTTAGTAAATAGAGTCGTATACACATTAAGGGGGTCATGACGGAATCTTTTGGGGCTCATTTAGGGAATTATAGAAGTGACGTCATTTTTTCAAACCTGGGATATAATATTTCAGCACAATTTGGAAATTTCATTGTTTGTATTTTTACCGCATTCTAACCTAGAAGTATTTTGTTATCGAGTTTGAAATGTCTCTTCAAGGCGATGTTAAAACAAGAGAAAAAGTATTTTATTTGGAAAAAAAATACGAAAATAAACTTTAATGTTATTATTTAACGTACTAAGAGCTATATCTAGGTGGGTGCCCAAGAGGATTTGAAGGTTTTGAAACCTGAACAGCATATATACAATATATAATTAATCTAAGTTAAACTTAATTAGTAAACTTTCGGAATTTTTTTATTCGAAAATAATAAAAAAGAGAGAAAAAAAAAGTATTTTAATCTTATTTCGATGAGAGCAAAATTAATAGACATATAGCTATAGGTCGATATTTTTCTGTTTTGGATTTTCGATTCTTTTGATTATTTATCGACAGCCATAAATATTTGGCTAAATGAAAAGTTTAAAAAACGGCGATAGAATCAAGGACTATGATGTTTTTTTCATTTTTAATTACGCGAGGATGATCATTTCGTCACGTTAAAAAGTCTAGCTTTAAGACTAATTTGTCAAAAATAAAATTTTGTCCAGGGACCTAGGATATGGATCCAAACGGACACAGAGTAAAATCCTTACTATTTGAAAATGCGAAATCTGATAGATTATATTAGGTTGATGCCTTTCCTAATCTATAATGAAGTCGGGCCTAGTCTCATCAGCGGGTTTTGATTGGGATGTGATATCTTGCGTGTTTGTATCATTCAAATGTTAGGATTTTACTCTGAGGTCCGTTGATACATATAACTTGGATAAAAAATTAAAGGAATATTTCCCCAACGGATAATCATCTCAAAACGTTTAAAATCTCTTTAGCGGCGTTTTCAAATCGCACTGATGCTGTTAATAAAGTGACTGTACTTAAGTGAATTGCTTGAGTGATCAGCACAGGCGATCAAAATATAAGCGGTCCAATATCAAGACACCTTTATATACAGCGAGACAATCCACTGAGCAGCATCAGTGGGATTCGAACACGCGCTATATAGATAGGTAACGTTTTTTTGAGATGCGACTTCTTTGGGAAAAGGATATATAAGAGTACATGGGCAATCTGATTGCCTATTTCTAGCTTTTTTCCCCCTATCCCTTTTATTTACAATCATTTAAAACTCTCAGTTTTTTAGAAATAATATGTATAAGACCGCTTATGCAACCGATGAATTTTGATTATTTTTTTTTTCGTGCATATCTAATACCGTATTTTGCATTCTTTCCAGAAAATCAATTGCCGACGTAGAAAACTTTAAGTGACGAGATTGTTAAAAATATTTATCACGTTTCAACAATGGCGCGTCTTACGTCTTCCTCATTTAGTTTTCAACGCGAATAGACAGCCTAAACTAACCCATCCGCCTCAACGGCTTTGCTCAGCCGAGTCCTGTATCTTGAATTATCATTGTTTTTCATTAAAGTTAAACTGCTAAAACTTATTGCGCTTATTTGGCCACATTCAATATTTTGCTGGCCAATCAGCACGCTTCACTGCTATCTGATCAAAAATTCTCTCAATAAAATTTATTTAGTATTAGCACATTTGTCAAGTTTGAATTTAATAAATGATAATTACGCTGTTCAGGATTTCAGCATTGCCACTCAGATCATCAGATCATTGAACGTCACTCAGCAAAGGATATTTAGCAGGCCTCCCTCAAAAAACCAAAAAGCCATCTCCTCCTTCATTTCTAAGGTTTTCTGTTTAATTTGGCATGCGGGGCTGATATACGGAGGGCCTAATACGGAGGGCCTAATACGGAGGGCCTCTTAGGCCGTTTTTATTGAATTTATGCTCCTAGTGGTCAAAAAAGCCAATTCGGAGCATTTTGAGAGGCTTGCTTAAAAGCCATCTCCTCCAACAATTTACATGCGATGTTTTTAATTCATGCTTCAAATGAAAGACAAAGCCCAGCGCTCGAGACTCTGATCGCTCTTTATTTCAAATCTTTCTTGGGTTCACTGAAAATGCACGTGAATTTTAGATTTTTCCAAAATATTCCAAATATTTTCAAGAAAAAAAATAAAAAAGTTGAATTTAATCTTTTTTGAGAAATATTGAGAGCTCAACGTGGTTTTTCGCATAATTAAAAATTATAAGACATTTCTGGATCGAAAATGTTGCGTTCCATTCAAAATCCTCTCTTATTTAACCGTTGATTTCGACCCCCGAAAAACCGACTTTTTATTAGTTAAAAAACTTTACAGAAAATTCTCTACAAACTAAGTCTATTAAAAGTTTTATACTTGGAGCTGGAATATCGACGCCCACTCCCTTAATGTTTTAAGAGTCAAAACTATACTCAAAGGTAATTCGGCTTCGCGAAGCTTACAAGCGGGTGAGAGTGAAATTTATTTCGAAATTTACACTATAATTTGTAACTTTTCATATGAATAATGAAATTAAGTAACAAAATTGGCCAATTTCTGATTTCAGCGGTTAAAATTGTCTGCATATTCAGTTATTTATAAGTTTGACCTGGTAATAATCAAATTTCATGCCGGATAAAATTTTCACCCCTGCCAACTTAAGTGCATCTGGGCAATTTTATTAGCCAAATTTCTTTCATAAACAAATCGAAATAAACTGAACTCCGCTGAATTTATTGATGAAAAGGTAAAATTTTGACCGTCAAAAATCGAATATTTTTGGAAAGCAATACTTGAAGACACCAGCTATCCGCCGAAAGGTTCACAGCGTGACAATAGACATGAATTCGGACTAATCTTTAGCTCCGACATTCATTCTATTCGATGCTTGCAGCTTCTGGCCTGCTCGTGCAACAACGATTCACCATATATGCATTGTGGATTTGAACTACATCCTATATATATTTTAGTATACAGATAATCCCACAATATATAATCTAATATTAATCTCTTAATCTAAGTACTAACCCGACCGCTGACGAAACTCTCACTGCGTAGAATTCTGTTTCCGAAGCGGCCACAAAGGGTTGATTGGTCAACCTAAGATCCTATTGGCTCTTTAATTTAGTGTAGTCTTACAACCTACGAACATGCCATAAAAACACTCACGTGATCTCCACGCAGCCGTATACGTAGACGCTACGGCGACGTCCACGCACCGTCTATACTTGAACGGTACGGCGACGCAAGGCGCGTGTATACGTAGACNACCGGAATTTTGAGATGAACCTGCTTGAAATTGACGTCTTCAACATGATTTTTGGCCGCTATTTCGTGTATTTCTGCAGAATTTTTGCACGTGAATTTACCTCGTAATTTTTTTCGTATACTTGACCATGGTTTGAAAATTTTTAAATTTGCCCATCTGGGCTTACTTTTTTTTAGATATTTTGGCATTCTTAAATTTTAATGAACATTCTTGCATTATATATAAATTTTTCATAACAGCGCCTTTTCTAAAATTCTTCTGGAAACAGCCCCGTATTAGTCGCGAAATAACTTCTGTGAAGTTCGCTGCATGATATCGAGGAACTGGCACATTTGGTATTAGTTAAAGGCTTTTTGATCATTCAAAAATCGGCTGTTCAAGCTTGAAACAAAAATTTAGAGTAAGCAAATAAGGCAGCAGAAGTTTTTCTCTTATAGTAGAAAATACTATAAAAATATCCGAATTAACTAAAGGCAAGGTTTAATTGTATAATAAATGTGAAAACAAAAAAAAATTGGCCGATTTCGAGAAATTTTGATTCGAGTGACTTTAAAACAAATTTTTAGACGT
>SCLH01000347.1:120025-166078 GCA_004367855.1 Oikopleura vanhoeffeni
TGTATAAATTTGAGATTTTGAACATAAACAGGCGAGAACAAGCGCATTCTAGAGCATTCTAGAGCATAAAATTCCAATGTTTTTCCTGGATCAGATTATCAAGGTCGAATTCTTCAAAAGAATAAAAAAATTATTTTTTTGCATAGCCCAATCAAAGTATAAATTTGCTAAACATTTTGTAAGTGTACCAAAATCTGTATTTTTCATGTTGTCATTGCATTTTCAAAATAATCGGGTGGCGCAAAAAAATAGTATTTTTATCATTTTGAAGAATTTGATCTCGATAATCTGATCCAGCGAAAACATTGAAATTTTATGCTTTAGAACTCTTGTTCTCGCCTGTTTATGTTAAAAATCTCAAATTTATACATTTCTTTTTTTATACATTTCACTATCGACCCGTTATTTATAAATTCGAAAAATCGACCATAAACTTTATTGATTAAATAGCAACGTTTCGAAGATTCATTTTCAGGCTCATGCGAGATTTTGAGACTTGTAAGTTCGGAAAAAATTAAGTGAAGAATCTAGAGTTGACTGATTTTGTGAAATAATTGTGGGCAAAAAATATAATAGCCAATACTGCATTTTATTTTAAGACCCACTTCAAAATAGTATGAAATTTTTGTGAACAATTTGTTCAATATATTTATTTACTTTTATATCCCATATTCACACTTTTGTTAATATCCCGGCCCTTATTAGGAAACGTAGTGTGTTTTTAAGTAGTAGGGCCGGGATATTAACAAAAGTGTGAATAGGGGATATATTTAAAAACAACGTTTTGACCAGGAGTCTGCACATTCGAAATAAAATTTGGATCAGATCGGTGGATCCGCCGTATAAAATTGGATCGGATCGATTTTTTCGATTCAACCGATCCGATCCAATTGTGCCGACCCCTGGTTTTGACTATTCATTTACAAGTTTATAATACATATGTGACGGTAAAAGTTCTCAATTACGAAATCTAGAGTTTTTGACTTTTTGTGTTAAAATAAATTTTTAAATCCAGGACTTCTTTTCTGACAAACTGTAGAAAAGGCTGATGGATTTTTGACATATGAAATATAACACCTAGATAACGACCTGAACTTTCATTCAAACTAATCGGTGACGAATTTATCCGTTTTATTCGGACAACTATTTGATGATCTGGCTATAAATGTAGAAGATCTATTTTTGATATAACTAGTCATTTGAGACATAAAAGCGAATCACAATTCCGTGTGAGGTTCAAAGGGTGTCAAGGCAAAAAGCGATATGTTCAACTTTATCAAAAAAAGGCTTCCAGGGCCCAATCAGGATTTATATGATATAACCCGGGTATTGCAAATTCAACACTAAAGAGGATTCGTTTGGAATTCTGTAACTTATTCCCGGTGACGTTTTTCTTCAAAATATCAGTCGGAAAATTAAATTTTAGCTTAATGGCATTTATAACGTATCAATTTTTGCCTCGACGCTACTCGAAACTTACGCGGTGGAAGGGCGAATACAATTCATTTAGAGTAAACTGGTAAAAGTAAAATAATTTTTTAAAAGTATAATTGCAGGTGTTAAAAATATAAAATATCATGAAATAAAAAATTACATAATAAAAAGAAAGCCCGATTAAAATAAATGAACTTTTCAAGTAATTTTGTCAGTGCTCAATTATGCTGCAGAGTATTTAAATACAATGGGTGAACAGCTTATTTCTCGTACAATGCAGTTGATGGGAAATGGCTAAATACTAAGATATATGCTAAATGCCAGAAGCTGAGACTACACCAAGAATACTTAATTAATGGTTGAAGTTTATTAATAGTAATCAGAAAAGCAATTTAACAGTTAAGCGTACACGATTTATATAGTGATAAGATTAGGGTGTTCACGCAGAATATTATTGTATTCTGCTGAACGTATTCTGCTGAAGTAATAATATATACATATATCCAACCCCCACATAATGAAAAGTGTTGTAATTGCTTAGTTCTAAATTTGATATATTTTTCAAATTTATTTCTCCCTTTTTTTCAGAAATATTTTCTGAATCATATTTTTTCTATTTTTTTGATGAAGGGAAAAATTTTGTTCATCAGTTTGAGTGGGATATTATTTTTCTGTAAATTTGTAAAAATAACAATGTTTCAGAATGGTTACTTAATCTGGTTCCAACGTAAAAAAGTAATTCACTCATTTTTTGTGTGAGGGTTGTTTTTTCTAGAAAAATTAAGATTTGGAGAATGTGAATTTGTGTAATCTCTTCGGAGACCTGGGTTCGAATCCCACTTCAGACACCAAGATATATGCTTAATGCTAAAAGCTGAGACTACAACAAAGAATACTTAATAAATGGTTGAAGTTTATCAATAGTAATCAGAAAGGCAATTTAAAAGTAAAGCGTACACGATTTATATAGTAATAAGATTAGGGTGTTCACGCAGAATATTATTGTATTCTGCTGAACAAGTAATAATTTATACATATATGGCGATTAAAAATAAGGGTATCTATGAGAAATGAATGTTTCTTACCAACCAATAAGCGCGTTGAATTTTTTCTAGCCTATTGATGAGGAGAAAAATGCAATTTCAACTTTATTAAATGTTCTTTATTTTTTCTTTCATTTTTCGCACCATAATCGACGATTAATAAAAGTATATTATCAATTCCATTTTTGTCTTTGCACGATTGGACTTAGCAAATTAAAATTAATATTAAGATTATATTTTATCATTGAAAAATAATTAACTCGGCTTCCTCATGAAAAGCTCAGGGTTCTCTTGGATTTGAAAAAATTAACAATCCATACTTTCCAACACAAAATATCTCTGCTTCACCTCGATTATGAAGAAGTTTTGTTCAAAATGTTAAATAAATATCATTTTCAAATAAAAACGTGGCTAAATAAATTCCTGAAATTTTTAACGGTCAATAAACGACAGAAGAATCAAATATAATAAATATTTATTGAATGAAAGACTACATTCGAGTTATTTGATTTAAAACTCTCACAAGTTTCTATAATTTAAAAGAAATGAAAGGTTCCTCAAATTCAAATTTTATTATCTGGCTATTCTTAGGATTCTTAAGGGGGTACCGGTCACTGACTAAATGACGTCTTTGTGGCATTCAAAAGGCTCTGAAAAAACACCTTCAAAATCTCTGTTTACTGAAGGCGTTTTTTTCGTCCGCGATTCACTGTCTACCCGGCCAACGAAAAAAACCACAAATAATTTTTGTCAAAAAGTTTCAGCGTTCACTTGGTCGACGATGATGTAGAATGGTCGAAAAATTGTACAAAAAAGCTCTGCACAGTACGGGCGGCTGAGAGTTAATGACTTAAAACTCAAAAAATAAAATATATCATCAACTTACTCTAATTTTAAATGCGTGTTCTATCTACTTTATTTTTCAGCTTAACATATTAAATGATAGTGCATCCACTTTGTTTGTTAGTGTTCGAAGATTGTGAAATAATAATATTTTTACATTATTAATGAAAACTTGTTTAAGTGTTAGTCATATTGCCTACGGTATTTAGTAATTGGAAAATAGTGTCGTGTTTGTTTATAAGGACATCGTCTATAAAAACAAAATTACCAAATTCAAAAACACATCGCAGGGGGAGACCACATATCGCCGGCCCAATATCGCCGTAAGAAACCTACGCAATTTCATGATTTTAAGGTGAATTCCTGCCAGTGCCCAAATCGCCGAAATAGCCAATATAACCGATCGCAATCAAACTTATTGTAAAACTCCTTATACCATGAAAAAAAATTAAGACCTCGTTTCGAACGCCCACGCGTTTTTCAAATTAATTTTTGTCCCTATATTGCCGAAAGTGCCATCATTGTCAAAAATGCACAATATCGCCCTGTACAGCGGTTGGCACAATATCGCCGAAAGTTTTTATCCATTAAAATTCGGCGATATTTGGCACTTTCGGCGATATGAGTAGTTTCAACCAGTACGTGACTGTCAAAACCGTATAAGCGACCTTTTTAAATATCGGTATTTGCCAATACAACTTGGGCAAAGCTATCAAAAACAACCTATATCCGAGATCGGTGCCAATTGGCACACTTTTTTATACAATCTTTTTTTGGTGCAGATACCTGTATTAAGTCAGCTGATTTGAAAGTCCTGGCAATTTCGGGTACTATGAAAATATTATAAAGGCTTTTCGTTCTCCAAATTTTCCGTTTCTGTTCTGTATAATCCCAATTAAATAAAACACATTAGACAGTCACCAAACTTTTTAATTTAGCTCAGTTTATTTTCTTATATTGAGGATGCTTACTACACAAATAAACTTCAGATTATAAATATTTTGAACAGCAACCATCAAATGAACCGGATAAACGCTGGATAGAATAAACAATAATTTAAAGAATTTGAAATGAAATTGGAAATAAAAATATTTTTAATTGTAAAATTATGCTAATTAATTTGATTGTATTATTAAGTTTGATATAAATAAAATGATTTTTAACCTATTATAAATACTTATTATAAACTTATTATAAATACTAGTTCTCACCAGTCGAGCAGTCACATGTCAAGCTTGTATCATAGATAATGCCTGAGTACATAAATGGTTTTTTCCTCCATGAAACAATTTTTCTGGTTCAGACGTCAGGAAGTTGCAATGATGTAACATGTTCTTTTTTGAGTGTTAATCACTACAAACCTAAAATAATAACCTTCGTATAAGTTAGGGTGGGAATAGCAAATTCAAAGTCCTTGGTGATGTTTCATGCAAATTTTGAAAAAATTTAAATTTGACCCAAAGTCCCGTTTATTTCAATTTGAAAATTTGGAAAATCACTGAAAATCAGGTTTTTATTGAAATTTTTTTCAACGGCGACTTTCATTTGAAGGCATTTTTTCAAACTTCTTTTCAAAAAAAATGATGCAAAAATAATTTCCGTCATCAACTCCTGTGGCGAAGTTGTGAAAAATTAGTTTAAAATTCAAAAATTTTAAGGAAAACTAATAAAATCAGGTTTTTATTAAAAAATTTTTTGAAAGGCGGCCACTCTAATTTGAATGCAATTTTTCTTACCAATTTTTTCGAAAAAAATATGCTTGAAAAATTTAAGTCCTCGACTCCTTAGGGAAAGTTATATTATTAGTGATGTGCGGAAGCATGCGGGTAGAGTTCTAACTGTCAATGTCCATCTCAAATCTATATTTACGACACCGAGGAGAGATGTAGAGAGCCACAATAGAAAAATATCGATTTTTGGAAAAAAATCTATCTACAAAACGCGGAATAAAATTAAGGGCCCCGGTGCATTTTGCCAGATACGGATTTTGGATCTTGATGAAAAACTCTTCACTGGGTTTTTATATTCTTCTTAATAAACCATCAAAGTAATTTTTCATTATCCAGAAAACTTTTGTCATTACAGAATTTCGAATCATTAGTTTTTTAGAAAATTTTGAGCTCGAATTAAACTTTTCGAATTCGACAAATTATGAAAAATTTGGAAAAAAGTTCCGAACATATAAAAAATGCCTTATTTTTTGTTCAAATTTTTTTATCCAAAATTAAAAAAATTTTCTCATATCGAAACTTGCCATTTAATTCAACTCATAGCAAAAAATATTCTTTTCGATGTGCCAAAATTTCGTTTTTTTGGCCTTTTTTCAAAATTTTCAATTTTGGCGTAGAAATCGTATAAAAAAAAATTAAATAAATTTTGAACGGTCGATGGGTCAATGTTAACAATCTTTAATTGGTAACAATTGAAAACAATCATTTTACTTAAATTTAAACACCTAAAATCGCAAACGCGCGTTTTTCGAGTGTTTTCTCAAAAAACGATTTATAAAGTGAAAATAATCGATCTGAAAAAAACAGATTGAAGGAAGTAAACTCAAAAATAGCAACTTTCGTTAAAAAAAGTTTTAATCCAAAAATTATAAAGTGGGAAAAATGTTCCCATCAAGAAAAAAAAAGAAATAGTGCAAATCTGTCAAATATCACCGAGCCCTTAAGGGGGTCGGTCCATTTTGGCAAATTTGCACTTTTTTTTAATTTTTTGCGCTGGATAGGATACTTTAAGTCACTTCTAACATTGTGGAAAAAAACTTTTTAGACCGTAACTTGGAACTTCTGAGCTCACTTTGTATAATCTGATTTTTGTCAGATCGATATTTTTACTTTATAAATCGTCTTTTGAAAAAACACTAAAAAAACGCGCGTTTGCTATCGAAGGTGTCAAAATTACAATCAATTAATTTTTTTTATTAAATAGAATCTTTAAAAAATGGTCTCGACCACCGTTGAAAATTTATTTAATTTCAATTTATACGAGTTTTACGTCACAATCAAAAATTTAAATTTAAATTGTTGAAAAAAGCCGAAATTTTAGCAAAGAAATATTTTTCTTCATGAATTAAATGAAATACATTTTAAACGGCGAATGGGTCGGTTTACGAATTTTGAAATTTTGGGTGTTATAAAATTTATTTTACTTCTGGATAGTTTCACTTCAAAAGATACGATTCAGAGTATAAACAAGAGCAAAGAAACAAAACGAGGACATATTTGAATATAGTGAAAGTAGCCATTCCCGATATTTTCAGCTAAGAATTCCATAAAAATAAGTTTGAACATTTTTAAACAAGAAATGAGCAAAATTTTCAAAATATTTTCAAATAGTTTCGACCGAAAATTCCAAAAATGTCATATGATACTTCAAATATCATATAAAAATATGTGGTCACATACGCGAAAAGTTGAAAATGAGGGTTTTTGAAACTCACTTTCTGACCACATGATGGCCCAAAAATTTTTTTTTTGCTCGGAATTGTCTTTTTCTCAAATGGCTCATTTGCTGTAACACCCTAGGCGATAACCCCCCGATAGCAAATAAATGTTTATCAACAGTTTTATCTTGTTCCAGTACTGTTTTAACTGCATTAAACAAAAAATTGAATAAAAATAATGCATTTCCGGTCTGATGAGAAATTTCTAGAACTTACCAAAATTTTTGAAATTAAAAATAAGGGGGAACTATCGGGGAACTATTCCGCCGGCCCAAATGGCACTTCCCCAAAATATTTTTGGTCTCTGTGTTCTGAAACACGCTCATGCAGGTTGGGGTGAAGGGTGTGGGGTCGCTGATTTTGACCTTTTACGAAACTGTTTTTGGGTAAACCAGCAGAGCTGATATCCCAAAAACTTTTGAATCTACAAGAACAACTCTTTACGGTGATTTAAAATTGAACAGTAATCTGATACAATCCAACCTACGCCCACACTTACGCTTTGAAAAAGCCTTCTAAAAAATCACTCAATACGTATCTTCTCCTTTAATTTACTCCATTTTTTCATTATTTTGTTGTGTCCGTCTCGAAAGAATTCTCACACATAATGCACTATTGTCTTTTACTCAGAATTTCGCTTTTGGCGGACAAAAACGCGAAAAAACAAAAAGTAAATTTTTTCAAATGGTCAGTTTGGAAGGCTCAGGCAAAAGGTATCTCCTCCACCAGTTTTAGAGATACAGTTTTAACTTATACTGCATCTGAAAGCACAAGACTTGTTTTACAATCCATTTGAGAGTTGTTTTTTGAAATTTTGATTTGGAGTCTCTTGGGCCCATGTCAACTTTTCATTTTAAGCCTAATTTTTTGGAATGCTCAGTTTGGGAGGCTCAGTCAAAAGGTATCTTCTCCACCAGTTGAGAAGATACAGTTTCCGCTTATACTGCATTTGGAAGCACAAGACTTGTTTGACAATCCATGAGATATTTTTTTTTAATTTTGATTCGTCGTCTCTTGGGAGCCATGTCAACTTTTCATTTTTATTTTGAATTTTGACGAAATTTAAAAACCAAAAAAAATTGACAAAATGCTTTAAAATAATTTTTTTCGTAATTTCAAACACTTTTAAGGATTTCGGTGCACTTTTAAACTCGGTAGCGCCAAAAGAAAACAAATTAGCGGACTTTCAATTTAAATCATCAAATTAATCAATAATTTTAGTTTTCGTTTTTTGGCCGCCAAAAGCAAAATTCTGACGAAAGGGCTCTTTTGTATTATGTGTGAGGCTTTTTTGGAGCCTGACACAAAAAATAATGAAAAATAGTGAAAATTGACCAAGAAAATTCTTTCTGAGTGTTTTTTTAGGAGGCTTTTTAAAAGCGTATTTGTAGGTGTATGTTAGACTATAACAGATAACTGTTAAATTACAAATCACCGTGAAGAGTTGTTCTTCAATATGCAAAAAATTTAGGAATATATTCCTTTTTTATTAGAATGCGTAGCCACAACGTTAAAATCACACGTTAAAAGAAGTAGTGGCTACGCATTCCAACCAAAAAGTTATAAAGGGATATAAGCTCTGCTAGTTCATCCAAAAATAGCTTCGTAAACTGTCAAAATCTGCGACACCCACATTATGTGGGTCCCACACCATTAAATTCCTTTTTATAATAATTACATTTTTTCATGGGATACTTGGAGTTGAAAATTTAGAAATTTCACTTCCGAAAATAATATCTGCCCCTCGATACTAATAAATTTGTATTTCAACTGTTACTGTATGCGTGCACAAAACACATTCCTAAAAACTGGCTAATCTCACATTCGTATTTTATGTCTAGTTCCGAAATAATTTTTCAGGAAGTGAAACATAGGCGAAAAATCCTAATAAATCAACACCCCGTAATACTGGAACCAAACATTCGAAAAAATTTTTAATTATTTTTTGAGAACCGAATCAAATTCTTTATAATGTGTTTTAAATAAAAGATTCTACGATCCCGTTTTTTGAATGATTTTAGGAATGCTTGAGCCACAATTGTGGCTCTGCGCTCACAAGGGTTAACTACCATTTTCTGTAGAGATTTACATTTTACAATTGTTGAACAAAAGAAAAAGGCATTAATGCCTTTAAAATGCTCGTAAAATCTAGGGTATAAATACATTTGATTAAAATCAATGATTATGGTGCCTTAAAATTGAATTTAATTATCAGAAGGTAATTTCAATTTTTCTCTTATACAGCAGGGTGCGGCGTATAGGTGAAATCCACGCAAAAACCTACGTAAGCCTCTGCAATCGCCCACGCATTTTAATAATAAGACTTAGTCTTTTACGGGAATAAAGGAACGGTTTTATTCCGAAAATAAAATTATATTCCCAAGCAGTCTAAGCTCACCCAGAGGCCCGATTAGCACCTTATTGTAAATTTTTGTAATCCTAATAATGTATCACATGTTAACTGAAACACTTTCGAATTTATTTGAAAATTAAAATGCTAACTAATCGACTAGCTAAAGCTAATCGACTTACATAATAAAGATTGATACTTAATTATTTTAATTTTTAAAAACTTTTTTAAAACAAATCNACCTTTTAATGGTTTTTGGTTATTAGCAGGGTTACCCACGCAACATTCTGTACAGCTTAGGGCAGCCTAGCTTACAACGACAGTTGATATGAATCAAAAAAATGAAATTAATTTTCTTGATCTGACGGTCTACATTAATGATCAAAACTCTGTACGGAAATTTAGAAAAAAACTCAGTAAATACGGTCATATCTTACTATGAACACAGTGTCATGAGTAAAAAGTACCTTCAAGGCGGAATTCTTACTAACCTACATCGAGAACTTGATGCGAGCAGTTCTATGGAAAACTTTTTTGAAACTCTCGAAGAGCTCAAAGAGGTCTATAGTCGAAATTCCTATCCGGCCGCTTTGATAAATAGTAGAATTAAATTTTTTTTAAAAAACAGTGAAAAACCAGAGAGAAAACCTACGGTTCACACTATTTGCCTGGAATATTCATCACCAAATATATAGAACACAGTATTTGTGAACTAACGAGAAAAATGTCTCAACATATTCCAGAGTTTCGGGTCAACGTTGCTTACCGAAGCATAAAAGTAAGCAAACTTTTTTTCATTTTTAGCAAAACCTGTAACCGACAAATTCGAGAAATGTGACCTTGTATACGAATTTTTATGCCCTTGTGACAAAAATTACATAGGCCAGACTTCTCGAATGCTCATACATAGGATCCGTGAACATCAAATGCCTTCCAGTAATACAAATATCTGTGCTCATATCCTATGCTGTGACGCATACATAAAAAACTCCGAAAAATTTGCTATTGAAAATGCAAAAACCTTTACTAGTCCTCCCAAAGCCAAATTTTCCAATTTCAAGGATAAATTTAAAATTATTATAAGAGGTTTCGGGTACTACAAAGACCGTGAAAGAGCCGAAGCCTTATTTATTAGAACACGTCAACCATCCATTAATGATCAATTTGATCACAAAGCGTTTAAACTATTTTAATTTCGTAGTCTTAAATCCTATCTGCCACAAATACTATTAATTTTCAAAAAATTCCGAAATTTTTTGGAAATCTATATTCCAAATTCTGGTTGTTTGAATTTAAACTCGCTAAAAACTTCATTCTTTGAAAATGAAAATAAATCGAAACGTTAGAAATTATGTTTTATAATAATTTCATTTTAATGGTTTTTTATGAAAATATGAACAATTACAAAAAAAAATTATATGAAATTAGTTGAAATTTCTTGATTTTTGAAAACACGATTTGGAAAAACAAAAAAAATTGGACAAAAATCTCCTTGGGGATCTGCACGGAGTCTTTAGCTACACATTATGTGGGTTTCGAATGTGTAACTTTTAAACATATATACATGTAGGAGATACATTTTGATTGGGACCCCTAAAATCGGGTCAACATACTGTTTTTCTGATGATTCTGAAGCCGAATCCCGAAATTTTTTCAAAACTTTTTTGAGGTGATCTCAGATCACTGATCTGCTCACGTTCTGTCCGGATAATTTAAGTCATTAATCATTGTTATACCTTGAAAACTGAGGGAGGAGATTCATTTTTTTAAATAATTCCGTCGGTATTGTAAGCTCGTTTCTGATTGGACGAACTATCTGTTACATTCGAATGTTTTTCAGGATACAAGAATTTTTTTTAAATATATCAGAGGGAAGTAATACTTCATCGAATAATTTGTACTTTTTCGGCAATTGGTCATCGAAAACTCTGATTTTCAGCGTTTCAGCGGCTACCACGAAAATATTTTTTGTAAGAAACTCTGGAAAACTGAAAACTTGACCGAATAAATTTATCAAAAACAAATAATATCTCCTTCAAAATTTATCCGATTTTCCTGATTCTTAATTAGTTCTACGCGAAACAAATAGTTCCGTTTTTTGAAATTCAGCCTTAAGGGGGTTCTATAGGCAGCCCATATATTTTGTACCAAAAATTATTTTGACTGGATTTTAGAATTTTTGATCTCCACGTAGATTGTTTAATTATATAAAGAATTAAAATTTGAAAAAAATTTAACATTCTGGAATTTTTTTTCATAAAATTTGAAACGAGCTTATTTTGAGTATATAGGTTCTATAGGCAAGTCGTATTTTTTGAACTAAAAGAGCTAGAGGTCTCTTCATGATTTTTGAACTCAACGTGGCTTTTTTAGTTATATAAACTCAAAAAATCGTAAAAAATTACCAACAATTTTCAGAAAAATATTTAAAATTTTTCTGGTTCGAAAAAATTAAAAAATTTTGCTGTACGCTCAACGGTTAATATTTGATCAGTAGTTTTAATTACCGTTTCCAAAAACATTCAACTTACGAAATCGTTTGACTTAAAAAAAACTGAGTTGACGAATTGGATGTGAAAAATAAACTTTCAAATCTAATCCTGAGTTAAAAATGAAAATCGTTACATCAGCATAACAGTTTTGTTAACAATTATTACGAAAAACTTTAGTGCACGGAAAAATAGTTTGCCATGTAGCATGAAAAAATACAACTTTTCGTGGCCAAAATTGCAAAAAACAGTCCTTTTCGCCAGCTTTGATACCTTTTTAGTGAGAAAATAAAAAAAAGCAGAAAAGTTTTTTCCGCCTTTGAATTTCGCAGATAATGTTAAATTTTGAAACATTTCCTAAATAGGACGAAAAAAATACAGCTTTTTCAAGAAATTTTTTGCTCCTGGTTAACCTCGTTTACCGGTTGGTTCAACATGCTATCTCCAAAATATGATTCAAAACGTCATCCAGAGATTACGAACTAACTTATCAGAATGTTTTATTTACTTCCTATGTCTATGCCGAGAGAAATAAGCAATTCAAAAAGTCCATTTTGCCTATAGAACCCCCTTAAGCTATCGTTTTCAAACGCCAAATTATTAAACAATGTTGGCTAAAAATCTAGCAAAAACGACCAGAAGACTTCCTAATTGATATTGAATCGTTTCCGATCCACTTCAAATTTACCGATCCAATCTTATTTGAAACATAAATATGATTTGAAAATAGATAAAAATATTTTGTGAAAAGTAAAATTTGACAAATTATATTTGATTAAAGTTGAGATGATTGCAAATGTCATTAGGCATTAAGCTTCATCAGACTTTAGTTTGCGTTGCTGTCAACCTGCTCTTTTATATTTTCGGCTTGACAATGCACAAAACATTTTTCATTCAGAGCAATTTGGAACGAAAAGCACGTTCTTTTCGTTCCAAAATTTGACTTAATGGAAAATTTGAATCTAGACCAATTTTGGGACGAAAAGTATGCCGATTGTTCATCACTGGTATATAAAAAGTAAATTTTTGGTTTTTTTTATAATTATGGTAAAAAGTTTCTCTCGGTTAAGGTCAGATTTCCAAAATTGGATGGGGATAGACCTATTCCCCTCATAGGGGATAGAGGGGGACAGGGATGGGACAGGGATTGAAACTTCAGGGATAATTTTATCCTCCATATGATATGGACCATATCCCCTTTATTCTTTTTTCTATCCCCTTTAATCCCCTCGCTTTCCCTCTTTTTTATCCTTTTTTAAAATAATTGCGAATTTTTTTAAATAATTAAGACGTTTTCGACAAGAAAAAATCTGAATATTGTAGATACGGATTAAAAAACTGGCGAAATTCATAGATACAGACAATTGAAAAATGTGGACTAAAATCGTTTATACTGACCAATGTCATGGTATGGGCAAAGCTCGTAGATACGAGTAGAATTTGAATATACGGGATAAATTCATCAATACGGGGGAATTCGTAGATACAGAATTTGTTTTGCAGACTAAAAAAAATTGAAATATGGGCAATGTTCGTTGATACGAGCTACAGTTGTAAATACGAGCAAAAATCGTATAAATGGACTAAACTTAAGGTTATAGTGAAATACGATAAAGATGAAACTTTGACAAGTCAGTGAAATTCGTAGAAATTTCGTAGGTTTTCATTATTTTTCTTTTATGATCATAAAAATTTGAATTTCTAAAGTAAATTTGAAAATTTTCAAGAGAAATTTTGAATTTTTGAAATATATTTGTAATTCTAGGTAATTTGAAAGGTAATTTGAAAAAGGAATTTGAATTTTAGAAAAAAATTTCATTTTTGAAAAGAATTGTTCCAGTGAATTTCAATTAAAATTTTTTAATTGAATTATTTATATTATTTTTTGATTTTATTTTTTTGATTTTCAACTTACGATCAAATTTCGAAAACATATAAATATTTTATCACAGATGAATAAAATAAATATTCCAAGATAGGAATTCGTGCTCGAAAATTGGTTAGCTACTAACTCTAATTTTTTTCTGCCGCTAGGTGTCCCCCGCACTGTAAGCGTGCAGTGCGAGCGTGCAGTGTGAGCGTGCAGTGTGAGCGTGCAGTGTGAGCGTGCAGTGTGAGCGTGCAGTGTGACCGTGAAGTGTGAGCGTGCAGTGTGAGCGTGCAGTGTGAGCGTGCTGATGTATAGCTGGAATAAAGACTAAATTTAGGTATTTACAGTATATTATATAAAAAAACGGTTTGATCGGATCTGCTCGTTTTCCTGGAGCAAATATTTTAGCTAGGACTCCCATCTATGGTTTTGATATTAATATAATATAATATATACTGTATATATTTTATTATATTAGTATCAAAACCATAGATGGGAGTCTTAGCTGAAATATTTGCTCCTAAAAAACGAGCAGATCCGATCAAACCGTTTTTTTTTGATCGGATCACATTTTTTTCAACTTGGGTCCGATCCGATAAGCAAACTTTGAAATTAACTTCCGAACTGATTATATTTTTTCTGAATCGGATGATTTTTGCAAATCGAAAAAGTTTAACGTTTTAAAATTGACGGTTCGTATCTAATAATTGGGCTTTTCTCAAAGTTATGACGCGTGATGTAAAAGGCCCACTAGGGATCATTTTCGATATACTTGTCCGAAAAATTATAAATCAAGTTTTAAATTTCCAAAAATGCTCACAAGCCGCGCTTAAAATAAGTTAACTTTCTTTGGTTTAGTTAACAATGTTAGCTGAATGATGATCATATTCAAACCATAAAGCTACAATGTGAGATAAAATAAAAAAATCTTACAGTATGTCATCTTTTTTCTTTCTTTTTTCCAATTTGCATAACTTGCTATCCTCCATTGAGAACGATCAATTTTGGCAAATACCTACGTCTTTTCCAGATTAAACCAATTAAAACCGTGGAATTCAGATTTATGCAAATAAGAAAAAAGAAAGCAAAAACGTGACATACTGTTCATCCCCCTGAATGTTTATCCCGCAACAGAGGTGTCATTACATTCGCTAAGGCATAGGTGAGCTAGGCGAAAATAAAGCTTTTGCGTAGGCCGACAAAGTGGCTAGATTTTTCTAACGCTAGATATAAGGAACGATATGAAAGTAAATTTTCGAAAATCAATTTGAAAAAATAACATGCCTTTTCGAAAAAGAATTATTGCGAACGATAAATTGTCTAAAATTGTAACACTAGGTGATATAAAGCTATAACACCCGACGAATAAAGAAATGGTTTCGTAATAAATGGTTAATTAAATCAATATTTTCAAGAGTGTAGTACTTCTATACTTTTAATTTAAACAAACATTTATGGTGCTTAGTAAATCTTCTTAATGGGAACGTCGTTTAAACAGAATTTAGTTTAATTATTTTGTATTATTTTCAAAAATAGAAAATGACGATAAAAATTAAAAAAAAATATAAAATTTTAAAAATTTAAAACAATTTTGAAACTTGAAATTTTGATCAAAAATTTAAAAGAGAAAAATATTGTGAAATAAAATCAAATTTATTTTTTTACAAAGATTTAGTTCTTCAAATATTTATCTTTTTATTTTCAACTTTTTTCCATTATTTTCATTCAGAACTTCAATTTTTGTTAAATTTTCAAAATAATTGATAACAATCATTTATCGATTATTTAATTAACTGACTTTTAATCAAATTAATTTCAAATAACATTTTTGAATTCTTAAATTTTTAATCATTTCTTATCTCGAATATATTTTTTTGTCTTAAAGGTAATTGTCTTAAAGGTAATTTTCAAATCATCGGAAACAAATCGAATTTTTAATCTTATTTTTTTGGCAAAATTTAGTTTTGATTTTTGTTGATAACAACGATATAAGCAACAATGGTCTTATTTGGAACGCAAACGGCGCTAAAAATAAAAACATGAAATGCCATTTTAGGCATCATCGACCACAGTTAACCAGATGGTTTGTGAGAGTGGTACTAAATTCTCAAATGGAATCGCCAGATTTAAGATATATCTTTCATCAGCCTTTTAGTCATTAATAACAAGATCATTCACATAGTTATCGATGAACTTTAAAACTGAATGAAATTTGTGCGTTTTTCAATTTTAAATGTATTAAGGGGGTACGCGACGGAATATTTTGCGCTCATTTAGGGCCAATTTTAGAAGTGACTCAAAAATGTTTTCAAAACTGTAAATATAATTTCAGACAATTTGAAATTCATCTGTGGTATTTTCAAAGCTCTACCTAAACTAGAAAGTACTTTTTCCGGAGTTTTAAATCAGCGAGGCGATTTAAAAAAAAGAGAAAAAAAAATTATTTTGAAAAAAAAAATAAATTTTTTCGAACGTTATCTTTAAAAGATTCAAATAGTTTTATTTCATTAAAACATGGGCCTAAAACAATCACGTGATCGTTGAATCGAGTAATAAGGTTGGCCAAAAAAGTACTGTTTTTCAAAAATTACTCCAATCGCATCATAGCCCAAAGTAAAAATCACATGACAGTATAATTAAGTTATAAATTGTCTGTCCAAAAAATAGATCGATGGATTTCACGCTTATAACCTAGCATTACTGTTGATCAAGGACTAACAAAATTATCGGCTCCCAGACTTGCATTTCGGCAATAATAAGCTTTCCATAAATGCAGCAATTTCAAAATCTTTTCCTTTTTCAACAAATATCGGTAATTTTTCGAAAAAAATTTTATCTTGATGCGAAAATTTAAATTGGACAATGGATTCATGTTTAACGCCTTCGATTACACTAGGAAACATATTTCCCAACTTTTAGTAAGCTTTATAACTCCAAAGAGTGACTTAACTGGTCCAGATGTTGTGACTCACAACTTGTGAGTCAAATAAGTTGTTTTGAAGCTTTCTTGTGGAGAATTTTTTTCTGGTCATTTTAAGAGCAAGGATTTTTTTGTTAATGCAAAATTTTCATAAAAAAAATCGATTTTGGGTCAAATTTTTGAGATTTTACAGGGTATCAAGAAGCCAGTTCTAGCGACTCCGTATGTAGAGCTGAAGCGCTAATTTTTTGGCAGGTGAAAATTAAGCGTTTTTAGGAAACCTTTTCGTTTGGCTAGGGCTCGTGACCACTTTCTGATGAACGTATTAGCAAGTATGGGTCAATTACATCACAATGTTCTTTCTAGATATGTAACGTTGAACACAAAATTCTGAAATTAGATTTAATTAGCCAATATTTCCGGCTAAAGTGAACGAGTTATTTTTCATATTCAAAATGTCTGTACATAAAAAGTCTAGCCAAGGAAAAAGTCAAGCCAACAAAATTTGTCGTCTTGTCAAGCAAAGCCAAACAAATTTGACTTGCTTGCCGAGGTCTGCGTGTATCTCCGAATTTGGTTTGTTTATTCGAATTCAGCTTGTATCTATAAATAAGGACTGTATTATTAACTTATTGGCCGTTATCATTAAATACTGCCCGTATCTACGAATTGAGTCTGTATATACAAAGTATCATCAGGGTTTGCCCGTACTAAAGACTCTCGATTATATTTACGAACTTCGTACATATCCACGAATTAAGTCTGTATCTACGAATCGGGGCGTAATTGAAAAGTGAGCCTGTATTATCAAATTCAGTTTGTTTCTAAGAACTAAGGCGTATTAAAATATTGCCTGTATCATCGAATTTGGCCCGTATCATGAATTTTCGGTCGTATTTACAAATTTTGTCGTTATCCACGAATTTTGCTTGTTTATTAAAGGATAATCCGCATCTACAAATTATTTAAACTATGGGGGATATAAAGGGATAATAGAGGATAGGATACATCCAACCCCCTAAGGGATGCATCCCTATCCCCTCATCCCGTCCCCTAGGGTATGCATCCCTATCCTCCTCATCCCATTCCCTTTTATCCCCTTTTTAGGGGATAAGGATGGAAAATCAGAGAGGGATGCATCTAGGGTGTTTTTGGCGATGTACACGATTACACTAAAAGTCGCTATACGGTGATCATGCATATCTTTTGAAAGCCTGGTTGAGACTAAGTGACAAATTATGACCATTTTTAGCATGTTGCTGAAAAAATCTCCAAAATTAGAATTCAAGCTTTGTTTCATGTGTTTCTTTATAATGGATTTTTGTCAGCGATCGGAAATATTAGAAGGTTTCATGACAAAAAAGGTTCAGATAATTATATCAATTAGATATCAAAAACTTATTATTGTTTATTTAATAAAAATAAACTTTCAGATGGCAAACAGCTCACTAAAATGATTGCACGTCATCATTCCGTATTTCCGATTCAAACCAAAATACGGTAACTAGCATGGAATCGTTACAGTATGAGAAAATTAAATACTGAACTGATTTTTAACTTGATCTCCGTTCTTCCGGTAAATTTAGAATTTCTATACGGTACAAAATTGCGGTTTTGCGGTACAATCAGTTTCTAGAGCAGTTATTTAAAATAAATTATATTGTGAAAAACTAATTATTATTAAGTTAATTTCCGTTAAATTGGCGAATTTTTGTCATTTCCGATCCTAAATAATTTTATTGGTTCTAGAATCGTTGTTAAATAATTCTGAGATTTTAAAACAGCGTATCATTTTTGCACTTCCGGCAGTGATAGTTTGGCTAGTGATCCGTAACAAATCAAGTCATAAATTGTAATCTCAGATTAAATAAGTTTAAAATACAGTTTCAAAATAATTTTTTGATAAAATAGTATTTGAATGTTTCATGAGTGGTATCGGAAGATATACTTTACCAGCCGGTACATCCGATATTGTCACAAAAAATAATCGCCCCTTGAGAAAACCCTTCGCTTTCTAGTCAGCATATTTATTTTCTGATAGCGCTATTTAACTTTCATGAGAACCCGAAACCAAGAAGGTCACTTTTCGCAACCTTAACCCGTTTTTTTTAATCTTAAAACCAACAAAAATCTTGGGTCTTAAAATGATCACAAAAAATTCTCTACAAGATAAGTCAATAAAATCTCTACCCATTTTGACTTTCAAAATTCCCAATTTCAAATCGTTCTTCTGTTTGACAGCTAAGATTCCCGACTTTAGACTAAAAATTATGACAGTATTATCTTCGCCACTAGACTACCCTAGTTCAACCCCTTCGAATCAAAAACGATTTTGTATTGTACAATACGTATTGTACAGCTACGTATTATACAATACAAAATCGTTTTTGATTCAAAAGGGTTGGAACAGGGTATAGTTTTATTCTAAAAATTAGAACTATTTATTTTTCAGCGATTATTTTTCAGCTTTGAAATTCTCAATCAAACTACCAACAAAAATACTTCTTTCTGAGTAGTTAGGGCTCTGAACAACGACTCTATAAATAATAAGAAGTTTGAAAGGTTTACAAAAAAGCTGATTTAACATTTTATTTTGATTTGCGATGACCACCCCTTTCATTCTAATTTTTGTCCATATTTTTGCGTCACAGCATTATTTGTGTTCGATGCAAACAAATCAATTTTTGTATCCTCTGTGAAATCGCCTTTCATAAATCATAGTCAGAAACTTCACCTTATAGCTAAAAACATATGAATTAAGGCCCCTTACCGACAGATTCAGAATATTTAAAAAACGCGGAATACGAGCATTTTATTGGCTCGATCTACTCAAATCTCACCTATGATATTTTCCAATTCTGTAATCCAGGGTTTTGATGGAGTGCTTGTATCATACAAGTTGTATGCCGCGTTGTGTGTATTATTCAAATATGCACGATCTGTTAACTGAAGGCCCTTAATCGATGTGATTAGCTGTAAAAAAACAAAACTGCAATGTGTTCTTAACCTCTTGAACAATGTGTGGTATCTTTATTTCTTATCACTCTGTTATCAGAAATAAAGGAGGTCGAGCCCGTATTGCTACTCCGGTTTTGTTCAATTATAATTGTTATAATCGTGTGAACCACTTTTAACCCGTACACGCCGCAAAGTATCGAAACGCAAAATTATCATGAAACAGCATCATGAAAAACAACAATCAAAATAAGCTCATGCAGAATTAGGCTCACCAGTCGCGTCATAATTGTCACTATAAAACACCTCATGAATTACAAAGCTTTTTACCTGGCAATTTCAAATAAGGAATTTTGAAAGTCAACAATGGGTTTCAATTTTTTGGTACCAGAAAATGTCACAAGTGATTCTGCTTGAATTTTTATGAAGATTCTTCATTGAAGAATTAAAAAAATTTGGACTTAATTTGCGGAAACGGTGAGAAATATGTAGGCATCCATGAACAAAAGTTAAAGTGGCTTTTGTGTTCGTTTTAACGGACAAATTTAAATAAATGCTTTGAATTTTTTACGAATTTAAAAATGAAAATTAGAACTCAACTCTTTCCTTTAATAGATTAAAAATGATTTCGATGAGCTGATACAGATTTATTCGGGTTCAGCTTACGATAATAAGCACAAAAAATAAACCAACTAATTATTGTCGTTAACCCCTAGACTCATAGAGCCATAAAAGTGGCTTTAATTTTTTTGAAAAGACCGGAAAGGACAAAAATAAACGAAATTGAAGTTCAAGGTTCAAATCGCACATATAGTTAGCAATTAATTTCTGAAAAATGATAGAAAATTTTTTTTCGGATGAGCCGTTCGAAATATATTTTATCCTACTTTTTTTTTGGATTTCTCTGAAATTTTTTTTTNAAAATTCGAGTCTATCCTTTATCTCAATGATTTCACAACAATTAATTGCCTAACACCTAAACCTTTCCCATAATATGACTTCAAAGTCAAGCCAAAAAAGTGGCTCTCATGCCTCTGGGGGATATCAATACTCTATGAGTCTAGGGGTTAATTAAATTGACTCCAGTCTGCCGATGCCACATGCATCAAGCATAAAAACATCTTTATAGTGAATTAAAAATTTCGTGGACGAACTACTATGGTCAGTGATTGAACAGGAACTCTTATACGATCCACTCGGGGCCCACCGCTAACAGCGTGGAAAAATACGCGTCTTTGATCGGCTCAGATTTGGCTTTTTTTACAAAATGATAGGAGACGATGAGTAATAGGTTGTACCCAGCGTCGCCCCGCACCGAGTGTATTGTATTTGAATCAGGGGCCGTAAATCTTGAACTATTTAGATGAGGCGAAATGCGATATTTGATTTGATGGCGTCCAAATTTGAGCCATTTTTTAAGCTTATCCAAAATGAAGGTTTTTGTTGGGCTTAAATTATCCCGAACTGTCCTGTGTCTTTCAAATCACCCAAAAGGTGTTAAAGGGATATCCTTATTTGAAGGATTAAGGCTTTGCTAAGTGTTTAGAGCTGTAAGAATATTCTGACTGACTAGAACTGTTCTGATATAAAACAATTTTTTTTCAAACATTAAAAACCACTTACTGTATAATACGGGTTTTAATGGTTGCTTTTTAGTTATCTTGATGCAGTATATGCGATCTAATAAGATTAGAATGAAAACAATTTTCCTTTCTAATTTTTCGGATAGAAATGGATATTTTTACTACAACCGAGTCAAGGTGTTACGTAGATTCATATATACTTTGAAATATGCGTAGGCGGATGGGCGCGACTGTATTCAGCTTGGCTATAATAACTCACAGTTGAACGTCGCTTAATTTACGTTAACGAGAAACACATTCTGAGGATTCATTTCACAACCTACGCTTCAAAAAGCGTGAATCCCTAACTTAGCTGTGAAATAAACCTTGCAGTTTTGGTGATATTGGCATTTTCGGCGATATTGGAATTTATGGCGATATTGGCACTGGAAGTATTTCAACTACAAATTCTGAAATTGCGTCGTTTTTCGGCGATATGAGGCTGGTTTTCAGCGATATGAAGGCTTCCTCTTGTTGAATTGTCATTGGAAGCAATGTTTTGATATAATATTTTAAAGCTTATTATTAGTTTTGTGAGTTCAGTATAATTTCGAATATAGTTTAATACAATTTTTTAAGTACTAGTAGTACTGTTATTAATTTAATAACTAATAGATAACTGAGAGTGGATTCAGAACTTCACGACTTTTCGTGTTCTCGAATAAGTTTTTGTCTTGAGGGCTGAGTATTGAAAGCTTCATGAATTATGGACCATAATGTACAAGACGGAAGAATTTTTAAAGTGGAATTCTCAAAGTAATTAAAGACACCGTATAAATTATACCGTTAAAGGTGTCGAAAATTCCGCCGGCATAAATTCAACGATATCCCTTTACGAGAAGGATAGATATTTTCTAGTTTGGTCTAGTACATAATGTACTCACAATGGTACTTCTTAAGGTGCATAATGTACTAGACCAAACTAGATAATATCTATCTTCGTCGTAAACGGATATAAATCATACCATATAATACTGATTTAGTTAACCCTTGGAGGCACCGATCTATTTTAAAAAACACCTGTAGATTACAAACCAGAAATTGCAGGTTGCTTGTGAATAATTCACTTTTTAAGACAAATTTTTTTGAAACTGCTGCATTTTTATTTTTGTCCTGACGGCTCTGAGTAAATTTTTATTTCTTGAAAAGTGATTTCAATAAATTGCGTAGGTAAGGTAATTTTTTTGAAAAACACCTGTAGATAAAAAACCGATAATTGCAGGTTATTTCTGAGGAAGACACTTCTTAGAAAATTTAATTCTTAATCTTTTTCATTTTTAATTTTTGTTTTGACGTCGCCCATTTTCTCACAAAAGAATTGCGTAGATTGAAGTTCAATTTGTAAATGTTACTTTTTTATATGGTTAATAAAGTAAAAATGTGAATTTCATACTTTTAAAGTTTAAGTCTATCCTTAATCTCGAGGACTAGAGTACAATAAAGTTGAAAGCACTTTTACTTTTCCCGTAATAAGCGCTCAAAGTCGCACCCCGAAAGTGGTGTTGGAGCCTTCAAGGGTTAATGGACAATAAGGGCAAAAATACATAAGATACTTTTGTCTTGCTTTATTTTTTACCGACGAAATTGTTTAACAAATTAGTTTTGAAGATAAATTGGGAAAGAAATTTTCTTGAAGCGTAGAGGGAAATATAAAAACTTGGAAAATTTATCTTATATTTAGTCAAAGTCTATAAATTCTAGAACATAAAAAATGATCTGTAAAAAAACTGCTTTTCTAGATGATCTTTATTCAATAGATTTTTTGGCGAAGATCAAATAAATTTTTGACCGATATCTGAAATAACAGATGGACTCAGAGATTTTTCATTTCCAATGTAATATATTTTCGTGTTTCGGGAGAGTCGGTTCAAAAAATTAATTACGTCATACTCACCGCGTTCTAGCCAAATATCGAAGATTATCTCTACTCCTGCGTTCTCATTGTGACGTCACAAAAAGTGACAGTGACCAATAAAGTCTCAGGATTCTTGGAATAAGTCGACAATCATGTGTTGTTATTGAACACTGTCTTTTCTTGTGACGTCACAGTGATAACGCAGTAGTAGGGGTAATCTTCGATATATCGATCATGGGGCCTCCTGGCACATATCGGCTAGTTTTTAGCCCAAATTTTTATAGAATTCGGCTTAAAAAATTTGTAATACAAATACGATTCATCCGATTGAATTCTTAGATAGTTCAAACTGTGCGTAATTGTTCAGAGAAAAATAAATTGAAACTAGTAATAAAATCATAATCCAAACAATTTTTTGGAGCCGACCGATCCGATAAGAAAAAATCATATGTGTCTCCGCACTTTTCATAGAAAAAAAGACATTTAAAAAAAGCGATCACAAATACTTTTACCAAAATTGTCATACTTTTGTGTTCCACTTATGAATGTTTTCGAAAATAAACTCAAATTTTAAAAAGCGTTATTTTGATAAATTAAGATACTGTTTTTTTGCAAAACAAAAAATAATTTCACGATCTACATTGGGTTACAAAACATTTGGTTTCTTATCACTTATTGAGTCAGTTTAACTGACTCAGTTATCTGAAAAACTTTTATCATGGATTGGGTCAATTTTTAAAAACAGACCATGGTTCATAAAATTGAAATCTTTTGTTAGAGAAGTTTCTTGAAGGGTAAATCTAACATAAGAATCAGCAAAAAATGCAGCTAAAAAATTTCAAACTTGTAACAAACTCGTTTTTGTCTAGTTTTTAGTAAAATTGAAGAGAAACGTTTTTACACCAAAAAGAATAATTGATTTTTAATTGAGAGCCTTTATTGAGAGCCGTTGATTAATGACGATTAGGATGGCCACCGTCGTTTTCAGATCGCAGTAACCAAAATTGATTATTGATGATTTTATTAAAACTTTGAGACAAAAGCCTCTCAAAAGCATCTCATAAAAGCATTTCAAAAAAAGATGCAAATTAAGTCCTGGCCTTTAGGTACTCTTATGGGGGTTGACGACTCTGATTTGACATGTTGGACTTAAAAGTTTCTCATTACCTTTCAAAAAGTGATACAATCTTGGAAAATTGGAGGAATTCTGAATTAATAAGGTCGACTTTAAAAGTTATCACGATTTTTTAATACAATCAAAAATTGATGAAATATAAAATTTTAAAACACGTGGCATTTTTTTAACACGTTCAAATTTCCCGTTATAATAGTCGGATTGTCCGCTGCGCACGGTGCGCAGCGCACCCTATCAATGACTCATTTGCGGAAACGGCTCTGCGCAAGCAATTCTTATATAAATCGCACATTATCTTAGATTTTTTAATTTAGCATCGACCTGAAAATGCAAATTTTTCGAGCTAAATGATAATCAGTAATTATCTAGCAAATTCATAATGAGTAACTAACTTGCAAAATTCAGATTATATCGATAATTATCTAGCTAATCGATCAAATTGTATTTAAGAATTGAAACTAAGACTGAGTAACTAAGTGCATCTAATTATATTTCTGGAAAAACAATTTCAGGCTGTTCTTGGAAAAATTAATAAATAATAAATGAATTAATTTCTTGATTTTAAAATTGTAAAAACTACATTTTTAAACAAGCTGTCGAATTTTATTAATATATCTTTCGGTAATGTCTTAAAAATAAAATTTGTAGGAAAATTAAGCGCCATAAATGTTGAGATTCAATATATCAATTACTGGGGCTCCTGGTCATTTTTTACTAGTTTTTAAGCCAAATTTTTAATTTAATTGGGCTTTTAATTTAATGTGGGGTAAAACCAACTCATCCGATAAGATTCTTAGATAGCTCAAACTGAGCACAAATATCTTGCGAAGAATAAAATAAAAAAAATTAGTTCATTGGACCAATTTAATTACCTTTTTTTCTAAGATTACTGATTTATTAAAATACAATTTTTTTCTTAAAAAAATGGGTAACAATCTTCGGATTCGGACCAATTTTTTAAATTAAATTATTTATCAGATATTTGTTCTCTGTTTTAGCTATCTAAGAATTCAATCAGATGAGTCGTTTGCAAAAGCTGAATTAAATAAAATTTGTGGCTAAAAATATAATGAAGAATGACCAGGAGTCTCCGTAATCGATTTGTAAACAAACAAAAAACAATAAATTATTAAAAAAAGGTGCGAAATTCAAAGATAACTACATATGAAACATTTAAACTCATTATATATCAAGGATAGGGATCCACTGTTACTTCGGTTAGCGTTCGTGTTTGACTTGCTTTTGACCAATGATAGCACCAGATTGCAGTTTTTTGCCTAATAAGAGCCTCGAAAAGAAGTTCAACCACGAACGCGAATCGAAGGAACTGGGGATCGCTATCTTAGATATATAAAACATTGAGATTCTGAAAATGTCATTCTGACTCCCAATTCATTACTCATTTACAGTTTATTAATTGAGAGCCATCTTTTCGTTTTGGTCTGTTATAATATGTTAAACTTCATCACGTGAGATTAAAGTTGCGTCGCGACAAATGCTGATTTAAAATGATGCTTTTGTTCAATAGTCTTTAAATCAAGCCGAAAATCATCTCATGTCTCGACAAATGACTATTTGTGTCGACGCTACTTTACACTTACACAGTTCATGTAATTTATTTTCAAACTTTCCTGAATTAACAACACGATTTAGATAAACCAATCTTTCAATTTCTTAAAATCAGACGCAAAAATATGTTCAAATTTGACCTCATATTTGCTTCACGGAGTTTAGCTAGATGGTTACGATTTCTGAAAAACGGTATCTTTGTTACATACTAGAAGTATTAGAAGTAGCAATCGCATTTTTTTGAATAAGCAGCAACGTTTAGAACCCAATTTCTTGATGACCCTTGAAATTGTGGTGAAAATTTCCGTTTTGGACAGGCTTAGTATTTCCTGTAGGCCATTACCAATATTCCGTTATTAAACTCGGTTAGAGACGCAGCAGGATATCTCGTCCGTTTTCTTAAGGACATCAGGATACAGAATTCACAAAGATTTCCGATTCTCATCCTATTAGCCAGGATCAAATCAAGATATGTTGAGTACAATTTCGTGTTCATTAGTTCGTGTTAAAAGATCAATATCAGGGCGTTAGGGCGGAAAATTGAATTTTGGGCGAAAATTTAATTGTTGTGATTTTGCACTCCATTTCCGATAGAAGTTTTTTTCCAGTCAGAGGTAATATCGCACTTGTTTGAGAGGGTGGTCGTCGCATTTGAAGGCGAAAACTCTCAAGGTGTGAATCACCACCGTGTAATTTAACCTTGAGTAAATAATCGAAATTATTTCCAGGGTTGACTCAAGTTTAAAATTACAAAACAATCTTAAAGACTTTTAATGCATATCGATAACGGGGCCGTCTGGTTATTTTTTGGCACGTTTTAAGAATAGTTTATAAAAAATTAATTATGTCGAAAAATGTGAAATTGGAACTTCTTTTCAGGGATCAGAATAATTTGAAACAAATTTGCCTATAAAATATGATAACATATTTTGTGGCTTTTTTTTCAATTCATAAAGACTAAAAATATGATAAGCTTTCGATTTATTCAATCATTTTCCAATCAGAATAAAGAGTTTGAGAAAATATTCTCGCAGGTTAACATAAAGTAATTTCGGCTCAAAAATGATTAGAATAGTAGGCCTCGAAATTGGGTTATTAAATTTCGAGGCCTACTATTTCTAATCATTTTTGAGCGCGAAATTACTTTATGTTAACCTGCGAGAATATTTTCTCAAACTCTTTATTCTGATTTGGAAATGATTGAATAAATCGAAAGCTTATCATATTTTTTAGTCTTTATGAATGATAAAAAAGCCATATAATAGTCTCGAAACAACCAAAACAATATATTTTGTGATCGACAAAAAAATAACCATTGAGAAATTCATTTGCATTATTTGTTGTAATTATCAATTATTTATCTATAAATTTTTGAGAATTTATCACGATTTTTATGTTTCATAGAACTTAACAAGCCACGCTTAGATCCTGAAATCGTAAAATTAACTTTATAGGTAGGGAGCGGCAACGGGCACAAATTTCTATCTTTTGAACCGTTGCTGTTAAAGACATGTGGTTTAAAAGATATGGTCCTTATCATACTGCCTATAGCGGTACACGCTGGTCCACTTTAGTCAGAGTCGTAAATGGCCCCTTAACTTTGTTCAAATTGGCTGAAATTTTGGGTGTGACTTTATTGTCAAAAAAATCGACGGTAAATCTATACGTAAAGCCTATACGGTATAGGCTATACCCTTTAACGAATTGATGTTAATCTAGGATGTGCGGGCTGAGAAGTGGCTAGGAGGGGTCTTAGGAGTGTCAGGATTGGCTCCATTAAAAAGGGCTCCCATTTAAGGATACAGCCCCTTAGAGTTGAATACGTATACAAAATACCCTTAATTTCCGAACTAAACAACAAAGTGAGAGAAAAGTGATTAATTGACACTCTTTTTTATCGATTACATTCATTTTGTTATATTAGTTGTTGATTCACACTATTCACCCTATTCACACTGTTGTTAATATCCCGGCCCTACTACTTAAACACACTACGTTTCCTAATCAGGGCCGGATATTAACAAAGTGTGAATAGGGGATATAGTTCTTTTTTCTACAAAATTTATGTTAAGTATTTTCATCATGATATTTCTGAACTTATTTTGTATCGAAAGTTTTCAATTCAGCGGATTTTAGATTTACGCGGTTTTTTGATTTCGTAAAAATAATATTTTGAAATTAAAAGAAATGGACTCAATCTTTGAAAATTAATCTGTTTTTTTCAAACTTTGTGGTTTTCCTCAATTCAAGCAAAGCAAAAACCTGTTGGATTATCAAAAATGAACCCAAAATCAATTTAAACCCTCAAACCGACAAAACACGACAGAGTAACTTTTGGGCATTTAAATTTATATTCAGATTATTTTTAATCAATTAAAAAACGATTGCGCGATGGTTATTTTCAAGAAGAAANAACTCTTTATTCTGATTTGAAAATGATTGAATAAATCGAAAGCTTATCATATTTTTAGTCTTTATGAATTGATAAAAAAGCCATATAATATGTCTCGAAACAACCAAAACAATATATTTTGTGATCGACAAAAAAAAATAACCATTGAGAAATTCATTTGCATTATTCGTTGTAATTATCAATTATTTATCTATAAAATTTTTGAGAATTTATCACGATTTTTATGTTTCATAGAACTCAACAAGCCACGCTTAGATCCTGAAATCGTAAAATTAACTTTATAGGTAGGGAGCGCAGCGGGCAAATTTCTATCTTTTGAACCGTTGCTGTTAAAGACCATGTGTTTAAAAGGATATGGTCCTTATCATACTGCCTATACGGTACACGCTGGTCCACTTTAGTCAGAGTCGTAAATGGCCCCTTAACTTTGTTCAAATTGGCTGAAATTTTGGGTGTGACTTTATTGTCAAAAAAATCGACGGTAAATCTATACGTAAAGCCTATACGGTATAGGCTATACCCTTTAACGAATTGATGTTAATCTAGGATGTGCGGGCTGAGAAAGTGGCTAGGAGGGGTCTTAGGAGTGTCAGGATTGGCTCCATTAAAAGGGCTCCCATTTCAGGGATACAGCCCCTTAGAGTTGAATACGGTATACAAAATACCCTTAATTTCCGAACTAAACAAACAAAGTGAGAAAAAAGTGATTTAATTGACACTCTTATTTTATCGATTACATTCAGTTTTGTTATATTTAGTTGTTGATATAGTTCTTTTTTTCTACAAAATTTATTGTTAAGTATTTTCATCATGATATTTCTGGAACTTATTTTGTATCGAAAGTTTTCAATTCCAGGGATTTTAGATTTACGCGGTTTTTTGATTTCGTAAAAATAATATTTTGAAATTAAAAGAAATGGACTCAATCTTTGAAAATTAATCTGTTTTTTCAAACTTTGTGGTTTTCCTCAATTCAAGCAAAGCAAAAACCTGTTGGATTATCAAAAAATGAACCCAAAATCAATTTAAACCCTCAAACCGACAAAACACGACAGAGTAACTTTTGGGCATTTAAATTTATATCAGATTATTTTTATCAAAATAAAAAACGATTGCGCGATGGTTATTTTTAAGAAAAAATGACAAAAGAATTGAGATATTATCGTAATTTACTGGGTATAAAAAAATACTCATTTTTAACTTCAAAATCAAGGCTCAAAAAGTTCGGGTAGTACAAGCACTGTATAAGCACTAGTATTTATGGTACTAGTTGTTCGTAAATTTTTATACAGTTGAATTTAACGAATCTACGCAGACTCATTTTTATCATTTTATGTACGGTTTTGTTCGCACAGGTATTAAAGTATTTACAGTAAATAATTTACTGAATTAAAATGAAAGATATTTTTTCAAACATTGAAAATTATATTTTTGAAAATACAAAAGCTGGAAAGTTTTCGAAAATTTTTTAGAAAATTCAATCGCAAACTCTATTCAGAATTAAATTTTGGAATTTTCCTTTATTTACATAAACTTGTTTTGCTTGATAGTCTATCAATGATAGAAATGAATGTTGACTATTTGTATCCAGAATAACTCCGAGGCCTCGCGAGTCGCGAGTAGGGTGGCCGAGGAATTTCGCCAACTGCACTGTAGCCTTTAAAAGTGAATTTTACATCTTGAAATTTTGAAAACTAGACTAATATGAGCATAAAAAAAACATTGGCAAATAAAAAAAAGGCTGCACTTTTAGCGATCGACCTCTTAAGCAGCTTTTAAGGTTAATGCATTTTTTTGGCTTTTTATGGCAGAAAGTTTTTTGAAATTGATCATTTGATAGAATTTTTCAAGACGATTTTTTTAAGATTATGAACTAATGCCTGAAAACGATGCGTTCAAGAGCTACAGGTATTAAGGGGGTGTGTGTATTTTTTTGAAAATCTGTAAAAAAGTTATCAGATTATCTCGAATTTAGTCTCAAAAGTTGACAAATTAAATTTTAAGGTTTTTGAGATTATAAAACACTGGTCTGAAAGGACCTCTTAAGGGGTTATTGGATTTGAAAGGTCGGAATTATTTCTATGCAAAAANTTTTATAAGATCACTTAAGTAGTCTTTATCTTATAGATAAGACTACTTAAGTGATCTAAAATTTTGGGTTTTTAGATTTTATGAAGTGGTCACAAATCCTGTGAGGTCCGGGAGACAAATCCGGGAGGCAAATCCGGGAGACAGGTCCGGGAGGCAAATCCGGGAGGCACCAGAGGTCCACCAATAAAATAACCATAATGGCACGGAAGGCACCAGAGGTCCACCAAGTATTTTGCCTAATCATTTCCCTCCCTCATTAACACAAAAAAAATTGAGGTTTTTTTTTCGAAAAAGTTGTTTGTTAAAAAAATCACTGTTAAAAAAAATTTTGGAATAATTTTGGAAAATTTTCGAAATTTTTGGGAAATTTTCGAATTTTCGAAAAAATGGATTGTTAAAAAATTGAGGGGTTTTTTTTCATTTCACAAATATAGATTCGTTAAAAATTTGAAAGTTTTTATTTGAAAAACATCGATTTAAAAAAAATTGAAGGTTTATGGTTAAAGATATTCTTAAATTCTAAATTTTTTCATATTTGAGATAATTTTGATTTTTGAATTTTGTAAGGGTTAAATTGGTGTCAGCGGATTTTTTTTCGTCACTTCAGCCAGTCTAACCCTTAAAGTTATCAAAAAAATGATGAAGAAAANAGGTCCGGGAGGCAAATCCGGGAGGCACCAGAGGTCCACCAATAAATAACAATAATGGCACGGAAGGCACCAGAGGTCCACCAAGTATTTTGCCTAATCAATCACCTTTATTTATGTTGTAAAAATTATTTTTGAACTATCTAAAATTAAGACCTCAAACATCTTGTAGTTGAAAATGACACATTGTTTCGAAAATACCTCTGATCGTTAACTTTTAAACGTCTGGAAACAATTCATTTTCAAACAAATACGGATAAAATGGTTTTTGAGGTTTATTCGCTGTGATTGAATCATCACAGTGATTTAATAAATTTGAAAAACTACTTATGACTAAACAAATCATGATAATGAATTAAAATCAATTGAAATTCATTCCTTTATAACTCAAAATTTGTAAATATTGGTTAATTTTTGTTTGTTATCAGACTTCTGACGTAGTATTTAACCCAAAAAACAAATATGTATCGTTAATACAGCTGAATTGTATTCTTTTCTTCAGAATTCGGCATTTGTTAAAAGTTCCGCTTCCTGTAACAGGAATCCTGTTTAATCTTCGTTTATTAACTATTTGCATTTTTGTTAAAAAATATCGAACTTGGAAAGTTGGACAAAATTTTGTTTTCTCAGTTTTTGTAAGGTAATTCGCGAAAACTTAAGGACGATAATATCGGAGTCCAGACCACAGCCGTCGCTCGTAAGTTTTAAGAGGATTTTAACATAATTCAATTGTTTGACATTCAGCTGATTTTATACAAATATCCGAACAGGCCAGTTAGGCCTCTAATCTTGTATTTTTTAACTGTAAAAACCACAAAAGTTGACTTTACCGTGGTAAACTGTTACCTTCAAATTGATTTTAAAATACATCACTTTCGGTTAATATCAGAAGATGGTTTCTATAACGAATCCCGTCAGTCATCAGAATTTCGAAGAAATTCTGCAAGATAATACGTTTTTCTCGTTTAACCCGTGTGAACACAGCTATATATAGGCTATATATAAGCTCTGATGCCTTGGCGGAATTTTTNTTCTGTGCTCACAGGGGTTAATGATATTCAGGACTTGTAAAGTCTATAAATGTTCAGTAAGAACACTATAAGAACAAATAGTACAGTGGGACGTGAAACTCTTATTGACGTCACCAACTGTGCTAAATGTTACATGTATCAAGTAAACGAAAACGAGTCGCACATCGCGTCTATTGCCTTTTGACAACTCAAACTATCTTCTGGGTATTTTGACAAAAGCTTCTAGTCAATAGGCAAATTCGAAAAAAAGGTTTAATTATGCAAAGACGTTTGAATGTGTTAAAAGATGATAATGTCTTCGTACTTTATTCCGAATTCTACCTACTGTTCAAATTTCACACTTATGTTATTTTCTGAGAATTCCGTTACCTCTGAAAATGTATTAAACCAAGAAACGCTGAATAGAATCAGTTTTCAAATTTTCAAATTAGGTTTAAAATATTAAGAAATATGACGATTAAAATTATAAAAATTTCGGAAGGTATTTCAAAGAATACACGATTCAGTGGAGGAAATTGATATTTTTTTAAATAAATCAAACAATTAAAGATTATCAGTATTTTGAGGCATTAATGGTGTACCGTCATATATACGAAAATATATTTAAGACTTAAATTTTCATACGAGTGAGACTTTGGCATAATTTTCATGACTCAGATATATATGTTTTTTTATATAATTGTTTCTTAACCAAGATTGAAATTAAATTTTGGGGTTGACTGCGAACAACAACTCTTTATAATGCTTATTTTTGCATGAACTTTCAATGTTCTTTATTATTATTTTTTCAAAATAAATATACGTTCATTCAAATGTTTGTCAAGCTATGTTGCAAACAATTAATGTTTATAATATAAACTTTATATCCTTATTTATATCCTTATAATATAAACTTTATATCCTAATTTATTATTCGAATGTTCCAAAGAAATGTGTTCGATGAATTTTAAAGACCGTCAGATTGAATCCGTTAAAAATAAATATAAATGTTTAAAATGTAACATATTAAATTTTAAAAAAGCTTGTTGAACATTCTAATTCAACGTGAGGAGAATGCAACTGATTGTCACAAGAAATGTCATCGTTAAACATATTATATATATGTTACAAATTAAATTAATTTAAATATATATATGTTATATATTTGAATGATCAACAAGCTTTCTAATTTATCAAATTGTACACATAATAATGTACAACAAAAACATGAGAAAAATAATAATGTATTTATTATCAAATCGTATGTTCGCAATTTTGTTTTTTGATTAATTTTTCGCGACCGTGAGTTTTGGTCTGTTGTTATTAAATTCATATGTTCTTTAAAATTTTCTTTAATAGATTTTTGGTATCAATCCGTTGTATCTCAATTCTAAAGGCATTTAGTTTGTTAAATAATTGCTCTCAATACGAATATCCGGATTCAATATTTTCGATCAATTTTTCTACAAAAACGACAATTGTTACTAATCTGCTCATTTTGAATTAAAAGGTTAAAATTAATTGTTTTTTTCTGTTAAACTTGTAGAATAAATTTCGTTGATAATCAGTTTCAATCTCTTGATCTTGAATTCGAATTTTGAACTAGCAATTGTCAAGTGACTTAATTAGTTTTTAAAAAACCACCACTTTACTCGTGGAGATAACGGGAAAACCAAAGGTAATATCGAGAAACTGTTTTCTCCTACGGCCAACTGAACGCGCAAATTGCTTCAGTCTGAAGAGATTTCATCAAGTTGATTTAACATCCAGTTAACGGGATATACACCGGAATGTATTTTTTGATAGGTTCGAATCTCGGTCCGCCAAAACCATTTATAGTTTTTTTTCTTAAATTCAATACTTAAATTGTATATATTTATATCCCTTTATCACTTTTTGGTTAGAATGCGTAGCCACAACGTTAAAATCACACGTTAAAAAGAGTAGTTGCTAGTAGGCTAGTGTAATTTGGAAAAATCCTTGGCCAGCCTAGTGGCTACGCATTCTGACCAAAAAGTGATGAAGGGATATAAGATATCTGGTTACGANAAAAATTGGATCGGATCGGGATCGGATCGGAAACCGATCCGATCCACCGATCCGATTCCGATCCGATCCAATTGTGCCGACTCCTGGTTATGCGCTTAAAAGTCTTGTTTTTATGGTGCTTATTAAAAAATTTCCTTGATATGAAAGTTTATTTCCTATAAAAAATGGTTAAAAATGGCAAAAAGTAGAGAAAAATATTTTTTTTTGAGAAACAAATTGACCTTCAATTGCGTTTTCATATTACAAAATGTTCTTACTATCTAAAGAAATGGCGCCTATAACACGTTGTAAATTTCACCAATAGTTTAGAAATGATAATCGCGCGATCATCTCATTAGTTGACATACGGAAATTTAATATATACCAAAACATTTAATATTTGATTCTACCTGATTTTTTATGGAGAGTTCAAAAAACTACTAATAAAAAATTTTAGACTTGATTTGCGGAAAAATTTCATAATTTTTCTAAAAAAGTCGACAAAAAATGAGAAATAAACATATAATGTTTTTTCAAACAGCAGCAGAAAATATGTAGACATGCATGAAAAAAGTTAAAGTGGCTATTTTTTTAGCTTTTATTCATAGATTTCAAAAAACGATCAGAAAAATTTTGGACGAAAAATGTGGAAAATTTTCATAATGCTTTGATTTTTTTTGAAAATTTTACGAATTCAAAAAATAAAGTTCGGACTCAAATCTTCCCTAAAATAGGCAAAAATTATTTTTATAAGTAGATGCACATTTATTCTGGTTCAGCTAACGATATTAAGCAGAAAAAAGTAAGCCAACTAATTAGTTTCGTAAGTTAAATTGACTCCAGTCTGCCGAGTCGATGCCACCCCCTTNATCCGGGAGGCACCAGAGGTCCACCAATAAATAACAATAATGGCACGGAAGGCACCAGAGGTCCACCAAGTATTTTGCCTAATCAATCACCTTTATTTATGTTGTAAAAATTATTTTTGAACTATCTAAAATTAAGACCTCAAACATCTTGTAGTTGAAAATGACACATTGTTTCGAAAATACCTCTGATCGTTAACTTTTAAACGTCTGGAAACAATTCATTTTCAAACAAATACGGATAAAATGGTTTTTGAGGTTTATTCGCTGTGATTGAATCATCACAGTGATTTAATAAATTTGAAAAACTACTTATGACTAAACAAATCATGATAATGAATTAAAATCAATTGAAATTCATTCCTTTATAACTCAAAATTTGTAAATATTGGTTAATTTTTGTTTGTTATCAGACTTCTGACGTAGTATTTAACCCAAAAAACAAATATGTATCGTTAATACAGCTGAATTGTATTCTTTTCTTCAGAATTCGGCATTTGTTAAAAGTTCCGCTTCCTGTAACAGGAATCCTGTTTAATCTTCGTTTATTAACTATTTGCATTTTTGTTAAAAAATATCGAACTTGGAAAGTTGGACAAAATTTTGTTTTCTCAGTTTTTGTAAGGTAATTCGCGAAAACTTAAGGACGATAATATCGGAGTCCAGACCACAGCCGTCGCTCGTAAGTTTTAAGAGGATTTTAACATAATTCAATTGTTTGACATTCAGCTGATTTTATACAAATATCCGAACAGGCCAGTTAGGCCTCTAATCTTGTATTTTTTAACTGTAAAAACCACAAAAGTTGACTTTACCGTGGTAAACTGTTACCTTCAAATTGATTTTAAAATACATCACTTTCGGTTAATATCAGAAGATGGTTTCTATAACGAATCCCGTCAGTCATCAGAATTTCGAAGAAATTCTGCAAGATAATACGTTTTTCTCGTTTAACCCGTGTGAACACAGCTATAATAAGCTAATATAGCTCTGATGCTGGCGGAATTTTTTTCTGTGCTCACAGGGTTTAATGATATTCAGGACTTGTAAAGTCTATAAATGTTCAGTAAGAACACTATAAGAACAAATAGTACAGTGGGACGTGAAACTCTTATTGACGTCACCAACTGTGCTAAATGTTACATGTATCAAGTAAACGAAAACGAGTCGCACATCGCGTCTATTGCCTTTTGACAACTCAAACTATCTTCTGGGTATTTTGACAAAAGCTTCTAGTCAATAGGCAAATTCGAAAAAAAGGTTTAATTATGCAAAGACGTTTGAATGTGTTAAAAGATGATAATGTCTTCGTACTTTATTCCGAATTCTACCTACTGTTCAAATTTCACACTTATGTTATTTTCTGAGAATTCCGTTACCTCTGAAAATGTATTAAACCAAGAAACGCTGAATAGAATCAGTTTTCAAATTTTCAAATTAGGTTTAAAATATTAAGAAATATGACGATTAAAATTATAAAAATTTCGGAAGGTATTTCAAAGAATACACGATTCAGTGGAGGAAATTGATATTTTTTTAAATAAATCAAACAATTAAAGATTATCAGTATTTTGAGGCATTAATGGTGTACCGTCATATATACGAAAATATATTTAAGACTTAAATTTTCATACGAGTGAGACTTTGGCATAATTTTCATGACTCAGATATATATGTTTTTTTATATAATTGTTTCTTAACCAAGATTGAAATTAAATTTTGGGGTTGACTGCGAACAACAACTCTTTATAATGCTTATTTTTGCATGAACTTTCAATGTTCTTTATTATTATTTTTTCAAAATAAATATACGTTCATTCAAATGTTTGTCAAGCTATGTTGCAAACAATTAATGTTTATAATATAAACTTTATATCCTTATTTATATCCTTATAATATAAACTTTATATCCTAATTTATTATTCGAATGTTCCAAAGAAATGTGTTCGATGAATTTTAAAGACCGTCAGATTGAATCCGTTAAAAATAAATATAAATGTTTAAAATGTAACATATTAAATTTTAAAAAAGCTTGTTGAACATTCTAATTCAACGTGAGGAGAATGCAACTGATTGTCACAAGAAATGTCATCGTTAAACATATTATATATATGTTACAAATTAAATTAATTTAAATATATATATGTTATATATTTGAATGATCAACAAGCTTTCTAATTTATCAAATTGTACACATAATAATGTACAACAAAAACATGAGAAAAATAATAATGTATTTATTATCAAATCGTATGTTCGCAATTTTGTTTTTTGATTAATTTTTCGCGACCGTGAGTTTTGGTCTGTTGTTATTAAATTCATATGTTCTTTAAAATTTTCTTTAATAGATTTTTGGTATCAATCCGTTGTATCTCAATTCTAAAGGCATTTAGTTTGTTAAATAATTGCTCTCAATACGAATATCCGGATTCAATATTTTCGATCAATTTTTCTACAAAAACGACAATTGTTACTAATCTGCTCATTTTGAATTAAAAGGTTAAAATTAATTGTTTTTTTCTGTTAAACTTGTAGAATAAATTTCGTTGATAATCAGTTTCAATCTCTTGATCTTGAATTCGAATTTTGAACTAGCAATTGTCAAGTGACTTAATTAGTTTTTAAAAAACCACCACTTTACTCGTGGAGATAACGGGAAAACCAAAGGTAATATCGAGAAACTGTTTTCTCCTACGGCCAACTGAACGCGCAAATTGCTTCAGTCTGAAGAGATTTCATCAAGTTGATTTAACATCCAGTTAACGGGATATACACCGGAATGTATTTTTTGATAGGTTCGAATCTCGGTCCGCCAAAACCATTTATAGTTTTTTTTCTTAAATTCAATACTTAAATTGTATATATTTATATCCCTTTATCACTTTTTGGTTAGAAGGCGTAGCCACAACGTTAAAATCACACGTTAAAAAGAGTAGTTGCTGTAGGCTAGTGTAATTTGGAAAATCCTTGCCAGCCTAGTGGCTACGCATTCTGACCAAAGTGTGATGGATATTAAGATATCTGCGTTACGAGTCGACTGGGAGACATTAGAGTAGGCAAATTCGTTCAATAATGATCCATTTGGTTTGTTTTTTTGGTCAGAGACTGAATGAATAACGTTGCTCGAAATTGTCTTTTGTCCTCGTAATCGCCATGAGTAAATTGAAATGTTAAAAATCAATATGTTAAACATTTTTTTTGTGTCATTCTGATTCCATTTCTCGATTCCGAATTCGAATGTTCAACAAGCAATTTAAAAAATACTTAGTTTGTGACATCTTTTTGGTCAATTTGAATGATCGAAATTGATGTTTTCTGTTCAATTTTCTGGATCGTTACTTCTTTATGCCGAATAGGCTCCACAAACGTACTATTCAAGATAAATCGTAGCTTTGTGGTTAACTTGACACTAACTGTGTCAATCAATTAATCTTATTGGTCCATGACTGAGGTTCAAACTTCTCTTCGTTAAGAAAGTAGGTTTAAGGTTTCTCAAAAAGTAACTCATGATCATATGTTTGTTTGAGTAAGTAGTTAATTTTGTTGTTTTTTCGATAATAATAAAACTTATTGAAAAGAATTAAGTGTACATTAATTGCAAAATTAAAGGATCTTGACAGTAAGACTACGTGGTGAAAGCATTCAATGTTGGTGGACGAGCATAGGTTTGATTGTTTTTTATAGAAAAATAGCGCATGAATCATGCGGTCTAATATTAGTTTTATTCATCGGTGTAGTGATATTTGATAAAACCTCATGATAACACGTCAGGTAGGTAGATTATTGAGACACGCTCGTCACGGAGTTGTATAACTCAAATTACTTCAGTAGGCGGGGAAATCGCTTATTCATTTCATCAATAAAAACCTCCTATCCCCATTGGGCGGCTCAAACACTATTATACACTTCTTATTATACGTTTTAAAATCGCAAGATAGTACGAATAAAACCACAAAGCTACTATTTATCTGATGAATCTGAATTAAAATGTTCAAAATGCATTTTAAATAATATATTTCCTCTGTTGATCAGTTTCAATCTCTTGATCTTCAATTCGAATATTCGAATGTCTAACCTGCCATTTTGAAGACTTTTACTTAGTATAATATAGGTTACCGATGCGAATGATCGCAATAAATGTTTTTGACCAATAGTCAAAATGAATAAATGTTCACAATTAATTTTGTCTGCAAATCAGTTTTATTTTCTCGATCTTGAATTTCAATGTAAGAATGTTTAACTAGCTGTTATTCGGAGTTTGTAAAATATTTGTTCTCAATAAATTTTCGATCTATCTAACCATTGTGAGCATATAAAAAAGTCACCAAAGCCATTATAGTGGCTCTACTTTGGACGTGTTTACAGAAAGCTGTAGATATGACCATATCACGTGATCACATATCATGATACAAGGTGGTAGTTCTCTTCACAAATTAAATTTATTTCGGAACCGATGCACAAGTATCTGGCCTACATCATCGATTTGTCCTAGATTTATGTAGATGTATGTATTATAAATCTTAAGTGATTTATTAATACGACAAAAAATTCGATGAAAAAATCACGATTTTTAATAAAATATTGTTATTTTTCCTAATTAAAGGCGATAGAGACAATTCTGTTATTATGTACAAGTAGATATGATAACGACGAAACACTGGACAATTTTTGATTGCTTGAATTAATTTTCATGATTAAAGTTAAAAAATTTCAAATATAATACTTTTAAATAAATTTTTTCATGGAATACTCAAATTGAAAATTATCAAATTTCAGTTTTTAAAAAATGTCTGTCTCTAAATACCAATAAATTTTTATTTAAACTAAAATGCATGCACTTAGCACTATTATAAAAACTGGCCAATCTATGTAGGCTCAGATTTGTATTTTATGTCTTGTTTCGTTATAATTTTTTCGGAAGTGAAACATAGACGAAAATCTTAATAAATCAACTCCCATAATACTCGAACCAAACATCCGAAAAAATAATTCAACTATGTTTTTGGTACCGAATCAAAACTCTTTGTAATATATTTGAAAGAAACGATTTCACGATCCTATCTTTTTGCTGATTTTGGATGTTTTTAAGTATGCTTGAGCTCTGTATAGTCAGTGTTCTAAAACGAGATGAGTTTTCAATCCCGATCCCGCCCGGTCCCAACTCATAAATTTTTTCTCAATCCCGATACCGCCCGATCCCGAGTGTTATTATTTTTTTCAATCCCGCCCGATCCCGAGGTCGGGATATCCCGATCCCGAGTCGGGATCTCGAACGATTCCTTTTTTTAATACAAATATATTTTCTGTAATTATACAAGCCCAAGGGGTGGTGAACATTAAATCGGTCGTTCTTTTTCGAATGTCCGCCTGATTGGCTGTAAATCGACAAAAAAGTGCGCGAAATCGTCAATTTTGAATATGAAAGTGAGAATTAGCAAATTTAATTGCCACCAAAAGCTTTCTTGGGTACGGTTTACTTCATATAATAATTTTTCACCACGGAAAATGTTTAAACACTCGGGATCCCGATCAAATCCCGATCCCGCTCGGTCCCGACCAAAGTTGAAATTTCCCATCCCGATCCCGCCCGGTCCCGGCTTAAGTCGGAATTTCCAATCCCGATTCAGCCCGATCCCGACTCGGGATCCCGATCCCGTTTTAGAATACTGTCTATAGTGGCTTTGTGCTTACGAGGGTNAGTTGATAAAAGTTCCCAGACAAAAAAAAATGCAAAATCTGTCAAACTTGCACCAAAACACTTAACTTGTAAAGTCCACTCAAGCCCAACTTGATCTCCAAAGTCCGTTACCTTCTAATTGTTAACTTAAATTCAAAAAATATCATCACTTTAGGCGACGCTTCGAGTGAAAAACTGTAAGAAAATCGTAAAAATAACTGAACAATCCCCCATCATAAAACATGGTTGCCAGAACGAAATAGATTATGATCAAGTAAAGTCTGTTCTTTTTCGCACTAATTTTTTTGTCGACGTATAAAATAATTGAAATAACCGTAACAATTAGTCCGTGGCAAAAGCCATTGTTCAGCAGTGTTTTCTTATATCATGAACTTCCGGCTCATGTGAACGGGCCTGACTCATCGTAAGACACCCTGAAATGTGGAAAAATCACCACGGGGAAATACAAGACATCATCATCAAACATTCGATGGACCGTATGACCTGGAATCATTTGACCAGAATCATCCAATAGCAGACAAATTCAAAACATGCGCAATTGCAGAAGAAATAATTAAGAGCAACCAGGACTGATCATCACAAAATTCTAGCAAGCTCATCGGATTTAATAAATTTAAACTCTTGCACCAAAAAATATATTTGAATTTAATTTGCTTTTCTGATATATTATTAATTTGTTAAGTGTGAGAAACTTAACTCTTAAAATTAAACAGTTAAACGGAGTGAATAATAGAGGTGGAGCAATATACGCCGAAAGTATTTGATGAAAAATTCGGCGAATATTGGGCAATTTCGTAAAAAATTCGTCAAAAATGAGAAGACGACGTCGGGTTCGAAATGACGACACACGATGCTTGTGTGTGTTGTAGGTGTTTTTTAATTTTTTTAGGAAGTTTTACAATAGTCACATACTGTAGTGAGTTTCAAGTACCAAATGCGTAGAATATTCTAGAATTCAAACTCAAGTGACTCCACCATCGAATAATAAGTTAAAAAAAGTGATCTTGGCAAATTCAATCTTGAAATATAACTACATCATTACGCACCAAAGTAATTGACAAAAAACACAAACACCCACGCATTCGTGATATCTGCCAGTTTGGCGTATAGACATTTAACGGATTGCTAGACACGTGAAAATGCGTAGTTTTTCGCGAAAAATTGAGCACAAACTAATTCAGTGAAAATAAAATAAAAAAAAAGGGCCGCACGACATTTACTGTTAGCGCAAAGATTAGTAAGTAAACAATTGATTTTAGATGAATTCTGTTCGCTAGAAAGTACTTGTCAGCAGTACCTTGCCATATCTAAGAACATAATCGAATAACGTTTCCAAACGCCGAAATATATCGATCTTGCCTATCGCGATATTGAAGCGGCATAACTTTGACCCGTGTCCAACAAACGCCCGCTTGTCGACTCAATTCAAGAATCCCTGCGATTAATTCGACACTTTCATCAAAAGTTATGACGCTCTAGATAAATCAACCGACCAGGCAATTTTGATTACGAAATGTTTGCTAAAAAGAAGCTAATTTGTTCGTGTGGCCCAGTAAGTCAATTTGAATCAAGACTATATATTCGATTGCAAAAAGAATCGAAGTGCGAATAATTATCGCAATAGATAACACTAAATTGCTCAAGTACTTTTTTTCTATAAAAAATAAGATTAGCGGATAAAAACTTTTTCGAACGAAAGTTGCCACTTTTGAACTCACTTAATTAAATCTGGATTTTTTCAGATCGATTATTTTACTGTATTAATCGTCTTTTAAAAAACACTCAAAAAACGCGCGTTTGCTATCGAAGGTTAAAGTAAAAAAATTTTTTGTTAATAAATAACCGTAAAAAACGGCCATTTGAAATCGAAAATTCTAAATTTAAAAAAAAGGCGAAAAAAACGAAATTTAAGCACACCGATAGAAATATTTTTTTTCATAAGTTTATTGAAATAAATTTGAAATGTTTGATGGGTCGGCTTATCAATTTGGCAAGTTTCAGTGGAATAATTTTTGTTCGATTCTGGATAAAAGAGGGCTTTGATGGATTTCTCCCAAACCATAGTTTTGTTGCAAAAATTATGATTCAGAGTATAAACAAGAGCGAAGAAACAAAACGAGGACATATTTGAATTATATAAATGTAACATTTAAAATGATGGCATTCTCAATATACATTTTCAGCCGGTCATAAAATAAATGTTGGCATTCTATAATAAATATTTTTGGCCGGTGATTCCAGAAGAATGAGTCTGAAAATCGAACAAGAAATGATGAAAATTTTCAAAATATTTCCAAATATTTTTGAAGAAAAATAACAAAACCATGTCATATGATTTTTCAAAGAGCATATAAAATATATTTGGTCACTTACGCGAGAAGTTAAAGTGGTCATTTTGAAGAGTGTTTTTTGATGATTTGTAACAAAGAAGAAAGAAAATTTAAACCAAAATAAGGTATTTTTTTTATAATGTTCGGAACTTTTTGCGAAAATTTCTCACAATTTGTCAAATTCGGAAGTTTAATTCGAAATTTTCGAAAGTTTAATTCCAAATTTTCTAAAAAAGCAATTATTCGAAAATTCTGTAGTTACAAAACTTATGAAACATTCAAATTGAAACAAACGTTATTTTCTACTTAATTTAAAAATAAAAATACTCAGAAAAAAATCGAAAAACAAGAAAATTTCGAGTTTTTTTTATTCTTATTTGGGTTTTTTGTGCTTTTGAATGAAACATAAACGATTGATTTGGTGCATTTAGATGACATAATAACTGCAGAAACCGTAGGAACCACCGTACGGTAAAGGAGATTGTGGGTGCTTCCAGCAATGTGCTGGGGAGAAATAAAAGCCCCTTTTAAAACTCAAATATATTTTGTGAGGATTAAGTGGACATCTATGAATTCGATTGCACATTGCAGTTCGTAACCTTGAAATGGATAAAAGTAATAAATTTCTAGAAAATATTTCAACATGAGTCGTTAAATGCATAAAACCTTATTGCTGGTATTTCTCTACATTGAAGTTTAACTTCATATCCACGTATCCAAAAATTACATTATGCCAATATTATTTTTCGAAAAAAATTCTTTACAATATAGTCTAATAATTTAATTAAAAGGGCTCTAGATTATTGTTGATATTGCTTCTCCGGACTCTGACTCCAAAAATTTATGTAAATTGTAGGAGGAGTAAGCTTTTTGAGCTTCAAATATTGAAAAATTATAGTAACCTTCAGATGCCTCCAGAAGAAAGTCTGATCAAAATTTTGAAAAAAAACGCTCTAGATTATAGTTAAAGTAGTTCAAGCTTTCATTTAAAGTATAAACCGAAAATTTATCTTAAAAATTGGAGGAGTAGTCTTTTGAAAAAGCCTTTAAAGGTATGGTGGTTCCTTTAAGGGTATGGTGGTTCCTNAACACTGAGTGTGTAAAACATACACCCAGGTTATCACATGGTTTCTTGATGAACTGGTAGAGGTAGTATTGAAAAACTTTCTGAACGTGAAGAACAAGTCTCGAAGATAATTTCAACACTTATTGTAATATGATACTATTCAACGTACGCCCACGCACTAACCCTGAATAAGCCTCTCAGAAAGAACACTAAAAAGCTTACTCCTCCTACAATTGACATCAATTTTTCCTAATTTTTTGAGTCAAGTTTTTGAATAGCAATATCAACAATAACCCAGAGCCCTTTTTTCGAAATTTTTTTTTTGACAGACCATTTTTTTCCACCAATTTTAGTTGAAATTTTTTTTCGGCCTTTTTTTTCATTTTTGTCTGTTAAGAGAAAAATTGTGAAAAAGGGCTCTAGATTATTGTTGATATTGCTTCTCCGGACTCTGACTCCAAAAATTTATGTAAATTGTAGGAGTTAGCTTTTTTAGCTTCAAATATTGAAAAATTAAAGTAACCTTCAGATGCCTCCAGAAGAAAAGTCTATCAACAATTTTTGAAAAAAAAACGCTCCAGATTAAGTTAAAAGTAGGTTCAAGCTTCAGTTAAAGTATAAAACCGAAAATTATCTTAAAATATGGAGGAGTAGTCTTTGAAAAAGCCTTTAAAGGTATTGGTGGTTCCTACATTATCTGCCAGTTATTATGCTCATAAAAATGCACCAAATCAATCGTTCCTATGTTTAAAGAGCCACAAAACAACCCAAATAAGAAACAAAAAATTTGTCGAAATTTTTGAGTTTTTTCGATTTTTTCTGAGTATTTTGTTCAAATAAGTACAAAATAGGTATGTTTCAATTTGCCACTAAAACTTCAAATTCCGCGTTGACGTAAGCCAAACTTTCTCTTCAGGGGGATCTCAGCATTCTTTTGAGCCTTACTTTTCGAATAAATCGAGGCACATTTTTTTCCAGAAATTTTTTCACGTGACCTTTTGAAAAAATTCATATTTTGAGTTTGGGGGTCGAAATTGAAAAACGGCTTCTCAGAAGTTTCTATTTGTTTCGAGGCTACCGTTGAAAAAACCTTGATGTGAATGTTGAAATTTAACCTAGGAGGAGGATAAGATTTTCCGATGAGCAAAGTTCGAAAAACGGTGGTTTATCGCTATTCCTAAAAAAATATAGCACTTATCAACAAAAAGCGCTACTCAGAAGTTTTAAATTACTTATTATACATGGTATATAAAAATTAAAGTTTATTTCAAAAATAAAGCCCTGAGAGGAGATAGATTTTCCGTTTCGACTTAGGTCTCCCTGTCCGCTTATGTGTCTGGAGGGTTTGCCATGCCCAAAAAAAATTTGACATATTTTTACGCAAGATGAAGGCTAGTTTCTACAACTGGCTAATTTGAATTATATCCTTGAAGCCTTTGTTTGGCTAATATTCATCGAAATATGTCAAATAAGAACCACCCATCCCTTTTAATCTCGATTTCAGATTTTGTGTTTTAAAGTTTTTGTCCGGACCAAAAAAAACTGGAATTTCGAAAAAAACGCTCTAGATTATTTTGTATTGATAAGCTGGAGCCTGACACAAAACAAATAAATAAAAATGATGAAACTGACGGAGAAGAAAAGCCTTTTTAGTGTTTTTTGGATTCACTATACGTTCATGTGAGTGCGTAGGTTGGATTGTATCAGATTTTTGAACTTCTTAAAATGATTGTGAAGAGTTGTTCTTCACGTTGAAAAAGTTTTTGGAATTTCACCTTCGCTAGTTTAGCCAGAAACCGCATCTAAAAACAGGCAAATCAGCGACAACCACTCCCTTAAGTGATGTCTAAAATTTAGACTCTAAATATTTATTTCACAGTATTAATCGTGTGATGTATTTCGTGATGAAAAATGGTTAAGACTGAAACTCGCCTAGGAATTCCGCCTAGGCGTGAATTGCTGTGGTGAGGTACTACAAATTACCTGATAGAGAATTCCTGAAACTCAATATGGATCAACGGACCTCAGAGTACAAATCCTAACTATTTGAATGATACAAACAACGCATGATATAAGCACCCAATCAAAACCGTTGATTAAGGAAAAGGCCGATTTCATTGGTCAGATAAGGAAAAGATCAACCAATCAAATGCTCAGATTTCGCATTTTTCAAATAGTTAGGATTTGTACTCTGAGGTCCGTTGATCCATATACAGTTCCTGACCCCTTAAAATGCGTCTGTTTGAAGTACAGAATGATCAAAATTTTCAAAAGTTTTGCTTCTTTTTAAACCATATTTAGTAAAGAAAAAACAATTCTTCAAATTCGAAATTTGTTTTGTGTGGATATGACAAGTCTATACAAGTCTGTA
>SCLH01000347.1:167596-178738 GCA_004367855.1 Oikopleura vanhoeffeni
CAAAATTTTATTGAAAACCCAAAATCAACTGGATGTGTTTTTATGACTCCCACTGGTCAATGGGATCGCATGCCCTGTGACGAAAAAAATAACTTGTTCTGCAGTTTGGAGCTTCTTTCTTGGCAGGTTTTAATCATTTTTTCTATAATTTGTAAACTTTATCGATAAATAGCAATTTTATAACTTAAAAGGTCAGTTTTTCTGGTCTTGAATTGTGAACAGAAGACTTTTTTCACAGTAGAGAAGGATAAGCGGTTTGTATCCTTGAATGATACAAAATGCTAGAACATGATTGGGTGGTAGCCCAAATTTAAAAATGTAGGCTGTTGATTGGCAGGGTTGCTTACATCTTTGAAATATTCAGGATCTGTCTAGCGAGGGTGGTGAAGTAACCACCATACCTTTAAATTGAAAGGTGCATTATGCCAAAAAAACTTTTTTCGATATTGCCAGTAAAACAGAAACTGACGTTAGCTTATCTTCATGGTTTTAGATGATATTACTAAGAATTACTTGATTAAAATCGATATAAGCGAACAATTCTACAAGAAAGAGAATTGCAACGTTGATCCCAAATTGTGGTGTTAAAGGGATATTGTGCGTCCCAGAAATGAAATATAAGTAAAAAGAAACATTTGTAAATTTCTAGCTTATATTACTATGAACATTTATACTTTGAACGAATTTTTTTTCATAATAAACGGTTTATTATAAACCTATAAATCTAATCTCAGTGAAAATGTTAATTGTTATCTGTTTGTATTTACTATCAGGTAGGAACGCCAAAAATCGATCAGCTCAGATTTTATTTATTTTCGGAGCCCTTTTAGTTTTTGAGCTGAACCTTGACCCAAAAAATTTGCCTTTCATTCAGCTTGAAAATTTTCTTGAATTTATTCCAAAAATTCAGAAAGTCAGTTATCTGGTCGTTTAAATATTTCACGGTGACCGACAATTACCTGTAACACCCTATATCCCTTTGTAACTTTTTGGTTAGAATGCGTAGCCAACGTTAAAATCACACGTTAAAAAAAGTAGTGGCTACGCATTCTAACCAAAAAGTGATAAAGGGATATTAGCATCAAATACTTAGGAACAATAAAACTAGTTCTCTCAGTACCACGTGAAGTATTTGTTCAGTAACACAGAACAGTTATCTGGCGAAAATTTCTAGAGTTGTTTACACGTTCTTTAGTTCTTGTGGCTTGTGAAACACTAAATTGAGCTGTATTTTTGATTTAACAGTACATGAGTTTTCGAGTTCAGTGCCGAACACTTGGTTCAAACCAAGATCGAACACTCGGTGGCGCTGTTTTAGACTTTCAGCATTAAAGATAAATGGGTTTATATTTCAATTGTTGGTATTTAATGCAGATCTTGCATATAAAATGCTCCACAATTTATATTCAAACAGTTCCACGTGGTATAGCATCCGAAACTAAGGAAAAAAATTAGGCGTAACTAAAAAAAACGGCGTAGTATTCCCTTTCTTCAATAATTTTCTTTCAAATACAGTAAGGGCCGTACTCTACGGCGTTAGTGCGGAGGACGAAAGTGAGCTTACTCATGAAAAATCAACAAAAAACCTACGCAGTTTCAAAATTATAGCGAAATATATTGCGATCAACTATTAGTCATCACTGATGACTCATCAGGTATTTTGAGAATTTTTACATGTATATTTTGAAGTTTGGAGCGTTTTACATTTGATCATTATTTGCATGGTAAACACATAAGATATTTGACATGACTATCTATTCGGCTTCATTATGTCGCTTATTGGCCGGTTCGCCTACGCATAATATAGCTCTCAGTATTTTAGGAAAACCATCGAGATGCTTTTTGTCTTCCAAGCGTTCAAACCAGAGCTTTAAATCAAATGGCTATTCTAGGAATCGTTTTTTAAATTTAACTTGATCGGATCGGATTGATATTTCTTCTTGAATTTTGGGTCAGGTCGAAAACATTTTTTTCAAATTAAAAAATAAGTTTTTTTATACGTCAATTAATTGTGTTGACTCGAAAACTTTTTTTAATTAAAAAAATGTTTTCGACCTAACCTAAAATTTAAGAAAAAATATCGATCCGACCCGATATCAGGTCAAATTAAAAAAACGATCCCTACACTTTTGATATTTTATTTCAAAAAATTTTCCGCGGAAAATCAAATCCCTTGTCGGTTTTTTGGAGATTTTTAAACCTTTCTACAACATTTTTCTTTCGCTTTATATCCCCTATTCACACTTTTGTAAATATCCCGGCCCTGATTAGGAAACGTAGTGCGTTTTTAAGTAGTAGGGCTTGGATATTTACAAAAGTGTGAATAGGGGATATGTAAAGGATAAAAAGGGATCAAAGCCATTCTCTTTAGAAGCATTATTAAAACTATGTAACATTTTATCTTACCTATTTTTAAAGCAATGATAATGTTAATTTCATTTAATAAAGCGATGCAATTACACTCATTTTCAAGTTTGAATTCTTGTTTAGCATCAAGGTTTAGCAAATTTTTTCTGGCATCTGTTGTGAAGAATTGTCATATCTTTGAACGACCTCATTTTTCGAAAGAATCAAGCAATTTTTGGGCCAAGAATGAAAAAAAATGTAAAATTTTTATGTTGTTCCGCTAAGTGTTAATTAGGCTTCAAAGTGGTTCTTAACGAACCTTAAATGTTATGTTTTTTTGCATAAAATTAATTGATCATAAAAACGGTTTATAACAGACTTAGAATTAACTTTATTTTTTTGGTTGCTTTCAAGTCCTAAATAATAAGTAATTCCCGTGAAGGTAAGGTTAAAAAATTAAACAAATAATTAAAAAATTGACATTGCTATAGATTGCTCGAGACATTTTTTCAAACCCAATTGGATCTTGAAAATGAGGATGATTTTTACAGCGCGTATTCGAATCCCACTAATTTTGTCTAAGTGATTGTCTTAGTGATTGTCTTAGTTGCCGATTAACTTTGGCGCTCCCAATACTAAGCAATCTTGCTTATTCTCAAACCAAAGACAATCACTAAAACAACATCAGTAAGATTCGAACACGCGCTAAAGAGATAACCTCATTTTCAAGCTGCACTAAGTTTAGAAAACAGATATGGTATCTCTCACATATTATTTAACCCTTGTGAGCACAAGGCAACAATTTTGGGTCAAGCATTCCTTAAATTATCCAAGAAAGAAAAAAAACGGGATCGTAGAATCTTTTCTTTCAAACAAGTTATACAGAATTTCGATTCGGTTCCAAAAAATAATTGAATTTTTTTATCTAATGTTTGGTTCTAGTATTACGGGGAGTTGATTTATTAGGATTTTTCGCCTATGTTTCACTTCCGGAAGAATTATTTCGAACTAGACATTACATACACATGAAAGATAAGCCAGTTTTAAGGAAAGTTTTTTGTGCATGCATAACCGTTAAAATAAAAATTTATTAGTACCTAGGAGCAGTTATTTTTTTCGGAAGTGAAATTTCTTAATTTTCAACTTCAAGTATCCAATGTAAAAATTAAATAATAATAAAAGTGAATTTTAGCAATCAAAAATTGTCCACAGTTTTACTTCATTACCATATTTACTTAAAAATAATATAAAAAAATGTAATACTCTGCTTTAATAAAGAAAAATAAACATTTTTGATCAAAAATCATGATTTTTCAATCATAATTTTTGATTAATTTATAAATTACTTTTGATTTATAAGATATAAATCAAAGCGGACAAAACTTTGACGTAGTACAGATACTTGTGCATCGTTTCCGACAAAAATGCAACTTGTCAAGAAGACTGTGACCGTGTATTACGTGATATGGTATACCTTGCTTTTCTCACTATATTTTCTAAAACAAAAAATTGAAATACCAGAATATAAAATGTCGGATGAAAAAATATTACCTTCAACTTCCTTATGCAGATGAAATTGAAATTCCAACTGCCTCAAGCTTGTAAACAACGTTCAAAGTAGAGTCAAGTTTTTTTTGTTATATGCTCACAAGGGTTAAGGATTTGGGCAGAAAAGGGAGAGGAGAGCTCTTCTGAAGGCAAATAAGGGTTCACAGTGTTAAAAATGCTTGACAAAAAATTGAGCTTTCGCGCACTTTCGGACCATTGAGAACCAAGCTGGCCAAATTGAAAGTATTTAGACGTGTTGCATAGTTAGGGTTGCACACGGGAAAACTTTAATCTAGAGTAAACATCAAAAAATAAATCAACAGCTGTGCGGGTTGATAAAGCATGAAACATACATTGTATGAATTTAAGAAAAAAAATTTTCGCCATCTTGTGGTCAAATTATAGATGTTTTAAAATTATCTATTTTTGCTAAAATTTGCGTTTTTGATATCAAATATGAATTATGGTAAATTTTCATTACCGGAACTTTTTCAGAACAAAAAGAAGATATAACTGAACAACAAAATAAAAATAAAATAGTCGAAAAATTGCTTAAGAGGATTTTAAGATTTCTTCTCAAAATTTTGGCCAAAATTTGAACTCGAAAATTTTTTTGCTGGATCTTATTCATAGATCTCAAAAATGCTTGTTTTTTGGGCGATTGTGTTTTTTCGGCCGATTGGACATTCTCCTGTTTTGTGTGTTCGAGGTGAAGTGGCAATTGCTTGTTAATGAGTTCTAATTATTAAAAAGGATCTTGTTGTGTATCGGTCGTTGTCGAACAGGAAGTTTAGTCAGTACACCCTCAACAAGTTCAGCCTGTAATAGACCTATGCATTATTATCAAACTTACGAATCGTAAGTTACGATACTTTGGCCAGAAATTTTGTTGATTATCCATCAAAATTACAAAACACGAAAGTTCATATTATATAAGCTACAAAATTGTAAGTAACTGATATTTATAGGCAGCAGGCTAGTGAAGGGAATCCCTCCAAGGGATGCATCCCCTTGAGTCAAGCCAAGCCAGAGCAATTTTGACGCAAGTCAAGCCAAGCCATAAAAATATTGACTCGAGTCAAGCAAAGCCAAGCCAGAGAACCCTTGGCTCGAACTTGGCTTTATGACTTGACTATAAATTCAAATTTGTTAATTGAAAGGTTTTATTTTTATCATTGATTAAAATCTGGCGAAAGCGGCGTGAGAGAGCCAAATTTTTCCTGCTTTTCAAAGTGGCCACTTCAAAATTTTGTGTCAAAATTAAATGTATCTCAAAATGGGAAAAAATATTCAAAATTTAATATTTGTTCCATAGACTATGGACCATTGTTTATGAACCCTAAACTTAAATTTTGATTCTCAAAAATTCAAACCAAGCCAACAAAATTTTGTTGTCTGGTCTAGCCAAGCAAAGCCAGAAAGTATCTCTGGCTTGCCAAGGTCCGATTTTGGGGAGACTCTCTCGGCTGTTATGTTTCCGTGTTATTTTGAAAGTTTCAACTTATTTGTATATTACCTGCTCGAGTTTTAGCTGCTGGGCAATTATTATTCATTTTTTAACTCGTTTTCGTAATACGTTTAACGAATTTGTTACTTATCGAAAAAAAAATTTGGATATAGAAAAATTATGAAAAGTCTTTACAAAACAATATTTTTTTTTTCATTTTCACGTTTGATCATTTTAATCACAAGTTACAGACTGTAAAAAAGTGGTTACAAATACCCAGCAATTACAGCAATTTACATTCAGAACTCCTTAAAAATTAAGACAAATACCGTGATTGCAATAATTACGCAAATGCATATGAACAATTTTTTTCAGATCTTTAGAGTCTAAAGTTTAGACATATGATTCGTAATAATAAACAAATAGTTAAAATTGTTTATACTTGCTATATTTATATATATATATTTATATATTGCTATTATTTGAAAAGCCAATTCGATGCATCTGTTGGCATACTCACCTCCTTCACGATTTCTTTTTAATAGATTAGTTATGAAAATCGTCTATTTAATCCGAAAANTCAGTGAAAATGTTAATTGTTATCTGTTTGTATTTACTATCAGGTAGGAACGCTAAAAATCGATCAGCTCATATTTTATTTATTTTGGGAGCCCTTTTAGTTTTTGAGCTGAACCTTGACCCAAAAAATTTGCCTTTCATACAGCTTGAAAATTTTCTTGAATTTATTCCAAAAATTCCGAAACTCAGTTATCTGGTCGTTTAAATATTTCACGGTGACCGACAATTACCTGTAACACCCTATATCCCTTTATCACTTTTTGGTTAAAATGCGTTAACGTTAAAATCACACGTTAAAAGGAGTAGTGGCTACGCATTCTAACCAAAAGTGATAAAGGGATATTAGCATCAAATACTTAAGAACAATAAAACTAGTTCTCTCAGTACCACGTGAAGTATTTGTTCAGTAACACAGAACAGGATCTGGCGGAAATTTCTAGAGTTGTTTACACGTTCTTTAGTTCTTGTGGCTTGTGAAACACTAAATTGAGCTGTATTTTCGATTTTACAGTACATGAGTTTTCGAGTTCAGTGCCGAACACTCAGTTCAAACCCAGATCGCACACTCGGTGGCGCTGTTTTAGACTTTCAGCATTAAAGATAAATGGGTTTATATTTCAATCGTTGGTATTTAATGCAGATACAGCATATAAAATGCTCCACAATTGATATTCAAACAGTTCCACGTGGTAAAGCATCCGAAACGAAGGCAAAAAATCATTTTTTTAAATTCAAAAAAACTTTTTATAAAATTATGTATGTCAATTAATTGTTTTTATACGAAAAGTTTTTCTCAATTATAGAAATGTTTTCGACTGACCTGAAATTAAAGAAAAAATATCGATCCGACCCGATATCAGGTTAAATTAAAAAAACGATCCCTTAACTTTAGATATTTTATTTCAAAAAAATTTCTGCGGAAAATCCGATCCCTTGACGGTTATTTGGAGATTTTTCATCCTTTATACAACATTTTTTCTTTCGTTTTATATCCCTTATTCACACTTTTGAAAATATTCCGGCCCTGATCAGGAAACGTAGTGTGTTTTCAAGTAGTAGGGCCGGGATATTTACAAAAGTGTGAATAGGGGATATGTGAAGGATAAAAAAGAATCCTTTTTAGACGCCTAATTTAAACTTTGTAACATTTTATCTTACCTATTTTTAAAGCAATGATAATGTTAATTTCAAATAATATAGCGATGCAATTACACTCATTTTCAAGTTTGAATTCTTGTTTAGCATCAAGGTTTAGCAAATTTTTTCTGGCATGTGTTGTGAAGAATTTTCATATCTTTGAAAGACCTCATTTTTCGAAAGAATCAAGCATTTTTTGGGCCAAGAATGAAAATAATGACAAATTTTTTATTTTGTTCCGTTGAGTGTTAATTGGGCTTCAAAGTGGTTCATAACGAACCTTAAATGTTATGTTTTTTTTGCATAAAATTAATTGATCATAAAAACGGTTTATAACAGACTTAGAATTAACTTTATTTTTTTGGTTGCTTTCAAGTCTTAAATTTGGAGTAATTCCTGTGAAGGTAAGGTTTAAGAATTAAATAAATAATGAAAAGATTGAGATTGCTTAAGATTTCTCAAGATATTTTTTTCCAACCTGATTGGATCTTGAAAATGAGGATTATCTCTATAGCGCGTGGGACAGCCTACTTCGAATCCCACTCATGTTGTCTAAGTGATTGTTTCAGTGATTGCCTTAGTTGCCAATGAACTTTGACGCTCCCAATACTAAGCCACCTTGCCTATTCGCATACCCAAGACAATCAATAAAACGTATTTTAAGTGATTTTGAAAACAATCTTGAGTTTCTAGAACTGGGTTTCTACACACATGTGTTTACTTGTTATTATAATAAAATAGTTTTTTATCTTTATCGCATGGACAATAGTAAGATCTATTATTTTTTTGCTAACAAATAAATTTTCCTTCTATTTTAAGAAGATTATCCAACCAATCAATGGGGACCTGCTGTTCCTTTTGGTCGATCAGAGTTTGAAACAGCACTACCACCACCACCGCCAGAATTTGGACAAGTGGCAGCAAATAGCTAGGGATATATTTTACATGATAAATGAATGATAATAAAATATGATGTCGCTCGTCGCATGCATAAGGGCAGGGTTATAAAAAGGATGGCTTTTGCGTGAGCTTTCCATTATTTTTTTGCGTTAATTAAAGGGGATACTGGTCGCTGAAATTAAATTCTGTCGTTCAAAAATTAGCCATACAGCCTGTATGATACAGGGCGTTTAGGATACTAGACAGATAAGCCATTTCGAAGAACTAATAGTTATGAACTACCCTTGAAATTGTCAAAAATATCTTAATTTTTATTTGTATACATACACTTTATCACACATAAGCAGCACGAGAGGACCTCAGCCAAATCGTCAAACTATCGTCTCCTAGGTTTTATTGAAATTATCTGAAATTTTGACATAACTTATACAGTAGAAGTGGTAGACCAAACTTTATTTCGAGCGGATTAACATACTTTTCTCCTCCTAGGAAAAATTCAGTCAAAATTTTCAAAAAGTTAGCTCACAGAAATACAAAACTTTATGTAAGGCACGTTTCAAGATTTTGACCCCAAACTCGAAATGGGATTTTTTTGTGGACCTATGAGAAAAATTTTGAAAAAAAATGTACTTCGAATCTACAGACAAAAATAACACCTTGTCATAAAGTCACATGTCGTCCAAAAATTTCACTTGACTGTATAAATGAGAACAAAATATGCTTTCAAAGTGGTGTGAATCTAAAGATGAAACTTATTCAAACAAGCTTAGTATTTGTAATTGGCCACCGATAAGAAAAACTTCGTCAGAATTTTTTTAAGCTAACAAATTCAAGATCAACAATAAATTTTTTTATTATCACGCCTTTATGAGGTTATGCTAAAAAAAACGCCAAAATGGCTCTGTTTTGAAAAAAATTAAAAAAATATTTCATGGAATCTCAAATTTGAAAATTTTTTCAATTTCATTTTTCTAAGTAAAAAAAATCATTTTGTATCTACTCAGTGGTAGATACTACTGTTATTTTTATAAAAATTAAATAACTAGCATCTTCAGGCCATTAAAAACATATGTTGAATTAAAATATCTTCTATCAGTTTTCAACCTGCATCAACTGGATATCCACGCAATCATATGCGAATCCGTATGGCACAAGTAACTTCAGTCCGGATCCCATGCAGCTTGAGGAGATACTTCGGATAATCGATCACTTCCGGAGCAGGCTCGTCTATCCGATGAAAGGAATCAGGATTTAAATCTTTTTTATAAGAAAAAAATGTATTGAGACAAATTTATTGTTATGCTATTGACGATAATTATTCGCACATCTATTCTTTATACAAATCAGAATATATTTGTCTTGATTCAAATTGAATTTCCTGGGCCCACACGAACAAAATTAGCTTCTTTTTAGCAAAATATTTCTGTATCAAAAATCCTGCCTAGTCGTTGATTATCTAGAGCGCATAATACTTTTATAAGTGTTAATTAAATGCGGGATTCTTGAATTGAGTCGACAATCGGGTATTGTATTGGACACTGGCTCAAAGTTATGACGCTCCAGATAAATCGACGACTAGGGGATCTTCGATATAATTCGGCTTTTGAAAACGACTTATCCGATTGAGTTCTTAGATAACTGGCAAGGTACCTTGCTGACAAAGTAATTAATAGCGGATACCGAATTCAATCTAAAATTAAAATTGTGTTACTTACTAATCTTCAAGACTAACAGTAAAATGTCCGATGCGGACCCTTTTTTTATTTTATTATTCACTGATTATTTTTGCTCAATTTCGCCCAAAAAAACCTACGCAAAGTAGTATAAGAGAGAGGAGATTGTCCCCCCAATGTCAAGTACCTAATATTTTTTCAGCTGTTTGATCTCAAGTGGAACTTTGATCCTCCCAATGTTATAATTTTTTCAAAATCACAAGTGGCACTCGAAAAATTTTCAAATATAATTTGCAAAAATGAGCATTTCATGTGATACTTGAAACGTTTTATTTCAAATTTTTTGTGAAATTTCAAGTAGATGGAGTTTGAGTTTTTATATGGGAATGAATTAAAAATAATTTTTTTTTGTATTTTATACTTTCTGATCTCAAGTGATACTTGACAAATTTTCAAATATTTTTTGACAAATGAATTTTTTTTTAATTTATTTTGAACTTGATCTCAAGTGGTACTTTTAAAAAGTTGGTGAAAATTCAATCTTGACCTGTTATAATTAAGCTTTTAAAATTGATTTGTAATTCAATGCAGCTCTCTTACCCGTGAAACTGCGCACTTCAATTAATTACGCAAGAAATAACACACAAAATTCATGCTTGATTTAATATGCACACTTTGCTGAAAAAGAACACTTGAAGCCTCAGTCTTATTATAAAGTACAACATTACCTATTAAGAGGGTGATATACGCACAAAGTTCTTGCATACAATTATTTTCTCGACTAATTCGACTATTAAAATGAAGAATTATTGTGGTCTAAGACTTTTTGAAGCATTTATGAACGCACAATTCTCACAGTTGAAATAAAAAAGAAACTTTGTATCGCACTTAAACTGCGCAATATTTCAGAACGTGAATTTAGTATTGTTTTTTGCACAAACAATTTAAATTAAAAGTAAGAAAGAAAATTGATAATCACAAAGTTTTAATGTTTACTTTATTTAATCATGACAGTATTAAACACCAGAAATTAAGGATCAAAGACATTCTGCGGAAAATTCTATTTCTTCGGTTCAGGTTATATTGAATTCGTTTTTTTGTGAAATAATATTGCTTTAACGATAATCCAGCGGTGATGAAATGTATTATTTATGGTAACTAAATGATATAACAGTTATATTGTGAACACAAAAATAAATTTTGTCAACAGTTTATTTAAACTTATATTGATATCGGTTCATACTTTCATTAACAAGATCCAGGAACTTCCCACATATTCCAAAGCCGGCTAAACTTGCAGGCAGTTACAATTTCAATAGTTTGTTTTGCCGCCATATTAATATCCAGTTTTTTAGGTTCATCAAATTCGACTTGACTTCTCAGAATCTCCAGAAAAGCTAAATTATACAAAGGTAACAGAAAACCACAGAATGGCATTTTATGTTATTGATTAAAAATTTAAAAAAAATCTAGATTTTATAATTCAGGAATATTTGAATTTGAGCTTTATCA
>SCLH01000347.1:185233-195911 GCA_004367855.1 Oikopleura vanhoeffeni
AGTCTGCAATTCTGAGAGTTGAAGGAACTTTAAATTAATAATTGTCATAGAGTTTGCAATTTTATTTGCAAAATCTTATTCAAAAAATTATATGACTAGCCGCTGAAAAGATATTTTTTCCTAATTTTATGATAACGTAAATACGTAACGTAAAATGAAAACTCTGAGAATATCAGTATTTTGGAAATCATCTCATTTTGCATTCTTCGTTTTGTTCTGAACTTTCGATTGAGAGTTTATCTTTTACAAAATTGATTTCTCTAAAAACTCAAAAATATGAAAAATTGTAATTTCCGAATAATTTATTTCTTGAAATAATTAAAAACAGAATTCAAATGTGACAATATCATCCGCTATTAGAACTAAGTTTCTATCCTTGATCTCATAAACTAAAAAATACTCAAGGTCGGATCTCTTGAACTATTCTCGTTATACGCGCTCAAAGTAAGATCCCAGAATGGATCTTTATGCCTGAGGGAAATATCGATACTCTTATTAGTGAGGGGGTTAATCATTCTCAGTAGAAAAGCTACACAATTGCTACGAATTAATTATTATCTATTCAGATCATCGAAATTAACGTACAAAATTATATATCGTTTTGCGAACCATTCAGGATTCAAGAAAACAAAGAGAACGAATTTTTAGAGAACAAGAATAAAAACCAACTTGACACTCTTATNAAGTTTTATTAAGTTATTTCACTCTAAAATCAATCGACATGTATATTATCACTTTGAGATTAAAATTTTATTTCTACTTCTGGTCAAACCGGAAATGTTTCATTCGCATAAATATCACCAAATTTTTTCCCGAGTTATTTTACCCTAAAATTCACTCAAATGCACAGTATAACTTATCAAATTTGGAATTAAGATTCACTTCCGGTTTAACCGGAAGTGATTGCTTGTCAAAAATATCATCAAAAATTTTTTCAAATAATTTTACCCTAAAATCAACCCGAATGTACATTATTACTGATAAAATTAAGATTTTAGCTTTACTTCCGGTCAAACTTAAATTTGACTCTTAAAAATATCACCAAAATTTTTTTCGAGTTATTTTACCCTTTAATCCACCAAAATGTATATAATTACTCACCAAACAAAGATTTAAATTTCACTTCCGGTCAAACAGAAAGTGATGACTCTTCAAAAATATCACTAAAATTTTTTTCGAGTTATTTGACCCTGTAATCCACCAATTTATATATAATTACTCACCAAACAAAGATTGAAATTTCACAGTGATGACTCTTCAAAAATATCACCAAAATTTTCTTCGTAAAATTTTACCATATATCAATATTCGTATATAAGTATTTTATTATTTTCTTGAGATTCACTTAATGAAATTTACAATTGCATATTAATGTTCCTTAGAGGTTAAATCGAAAAAAGTAACAAATTCCTCAATTTATGACTCATTTTAAACCTACGCATTTCAAAAATTTTGATTTGCGATTTTGAAAAGTCAAAATAATTTTTTTCAAATTTTTTTCTTACCAAAATGCTTAGAAACTCGCAAGGAATTTGTTTCTCGCAACGGTCACACCAAAATGTGCCTCAAACAGGTCCTCCAATCAGCGACCAGAGAATTAAAAAAATCGGCTCGGGCAAAAAATTTTTTTTTCGAAAGTTAAAAACCGTCCTCCTTATGTCGAACCAATTCATCATAGGAATTTTAATGCTTCCTATTCGCCCTAAAAAAAAGCACCGTGCCCCGTAATGCTGGAACCAAAAATTCAAAAAATTTCAATTATTTTTTGGGAACCGAATTAAAATTCTTTATTATGTGTTTGAAAGAAAAGATTCGACGATCCCGTTTTTTGCCCGTTTTTTAAATGATTTTAGGTATTCTTGAGCCACAATTGTGGCTTTGTGCTCACAAGGGTTGAAACCAGGTCTGTTTAACCGTTTATGATATTCTGACGAAAAAAGTTTTTTGACAAAAAATTCAAAAATGTTCTTTCCTTAATTTGTCCGTAACACAAAAAGAATGAGGTTTTGCTTATGAACATGAACCCAGGTTACCAATTATATAATCACGAATTTTTATAATTTATTTCTGTTGTTTTTACGTAAATAATTACAGTAAAAAGCTACGTTAGATCATATGATCAAAAATTTTTGGATATTTTCAATATCTATGCGACCTTTGCAATCTGCCAGTTTATAATAGTTGGCAAATATCGACTGAATAATTATGCATCTCTAAACAATTCGTGGAATTACACATCAAAAAAAGACGTNGCTCTATGATTCTCTAAAGACCGATTTAAATATTTGGAGATTCATTGTAAAAATTAAAGTGGCAATTTTTTTCAAACTCTAGAATTTTATTAAAAACTGATATTTTTACAAGTGTCCCTATATTAATATCAGCGCTTTGAGTTTTTATTATTTTTTTTAGCGTTTCAGTATCTTTAATTTACCATTAAATAATACTTCTGTATGAATTTAATTGAAAAACGGGTCTCAGTTTCATTCTAGAGGCACGCCAGTTTAAAATTAAAAAATAGGCAAAATTCTAATAAATTTATGTCATTTTAAAGTTGATTTTTGAGTGTTTAGAAATTACTGAGTTAGTTTGAAAGAATGTCAAAAATTAGTATTCCGACGTTTAAAAATCTAATTTATTTTTTTGTTGTTTTATGCCGTTAGGAACCTCTAAAGCGACAAATCAATAAATCTCAAAGTAACACATGTTGGTCAATCATGAAATTAATTTCAGGTAAATGAAATAGAAAATATGTAAGAAAATATCATTCTAAGAAAGAGTCACGGTACTACTGAGTCCCATAACTGACACGAAGCTAATATCAAGAAATTATTTAAAAGTTTTTCGTTTTTGCCTAAAGTTTTCAAAAAAATTTAAAACTAATATTTAAAATAAAATAGTATTAAAAAAGATCCCCTACAAATTAAGTAAAAATGTTGTCAAAATTTCATAACGAATGCTAAGCTCATTATGAGCTGCTCATAAAGTAAAATCATTCAAAAAATTACCAGTAAAAGATTTTACTGGTCGTGTGTTTTACAGCCTTCTGTTTGCACATTTCAGAAAAAANTAAATTTTATTCTCAAATGGCCTCTAAATTAAAGTAAATGCATTCAAATAACTTACTTGATTTTTTCAGTTTTCTCTTGATGGTTAGTTGTTTGTTAAATACTGCGAAATAATATTTTTTTATTAAAAGGTATTATTATAAATTTAGTACGGATATCTAGCCCCTAGAATATGTTCTCAGCATAACACTTTTGATATTCATCTAAGATGAACCATCTAGGTATAAAATGAATAATCTTTTTATGAATTCTTCATATTCTGTATCAAAAATATATATTATCAACCTTAAACGCATGAATTTATAATAAACTTTTTTATCAGGTGAATGAGCTCTCGACGTCTTGATCATAAATCTATCTAAAATTATAGCACCTCAAATCAATACTTAGAGTTAAGAATGAAACAAGTTGAAATCCATTAAATTATTCACTATTATTTCTTGCAAAATTACATCACACAAACCTTATGATCAGCTTGAATTGACCCTGAAAATCGCCAAGAACTGAATAAAAATCATCAAATTTTACATTGTTGGAAACATCGATTGCCCAGCTTTTGTTGTAGGTACGGTGTCGAAAGCTTGACTTCCGTTGTAGTCTTAATAACAGACCAACAGTTTATTAAATTCCTGTGTATCTGATACAAAAACTTGGACGGATTGTCAAAGTTTACCAAAGTCTGATGAATTGACAACTAAGAAGAAACAAAAAAATGTTTTTTATTTCCACCGCTTTTCGTACTGCTAGCGCCGAAAGTGAAAAATTATAATCTTGAATAAATTGACGATATAATTTAGTCTTATATAATTTACGATTAGCCATATTTCTCGTGAAAGTGCATCTATTGCATCACCTCCTTGATACTCCCAACGCTCTGAACTGTATTTATCTTGGTGGCTAGAAATACATCAAAAGTTTTAATTTAAAACCCCATAGTAATGAACACATCATTACGCAATGGGCCAAATATATAGAAAATGTTTACATTTGAATTTTTTAGAAGACCAGTTTTCGCTCGCAGCTATGCAATAATTATAGCATTATAAAACTAAAAATACTGTCAGAATCTTCAAACTTTGCGGTAAGTATATTTCACATTGAAGATGGGAGTTTCAAGTGATCACAACTGAATATCGAAAAATGTTTAAATCGCGCCCTTTATACTTGTTAGGCGCATTTAATGAAGAAAACGACGCTAAAGAGCAAAAATCACCGTTTTCGAGTCATGAAAATTTGACGTTGAAATTAAAAAAAAATTAAAAGCTTTAAATGACCAGAAAAAATGCTCAACAAGATAAGGTCAATAAATAGATTCCCATTTTTGACTTTTGAAATTACGAAAAGTACGCTCAGCTAGCAAAAAACGCGCTTTATTTTTTTTCTTGATATGCACAAATAATAGTTATATCATAATTTCCTTGGCTTCTGATTTTTCTCTGAAATTGAGTCGCAAAACAATCATTTAATTCACTTGAATGATAGCGGCGATTTTACGTACGAGAGGTTGAGAAAAACGTTTTATATGTTTTAGATATATACGAATGCTGCCTATGTACAATGTGTATGGTGAATAAAACTACCGAACAGACAAATCAGAGGATGGGATTGTAACAAGTGATAGCTTTTTGCAGAGATACTTATGGACCATATAAGTTATGGTTAACCAAGAGATTCTCTGAAAGCGACATGAATATGCTAAATTATACCGAAGGGTTTTGAGAAAAAAAATATTTTAGCCAGTTTCTTGTTACCTATCTTTCTCCAAAACTTCAGTACACTGCGGACAACAATTTAATCTTTTATTTTCAGGTAATCTGTTAAAATTTTATAATATCAAGCGTTGTTGAGAAAATAGTTGAAAATGGTCCGAGTAGCAAAAAGCAAAAACATAAACGGTTTGAACACCCTATCTTTGAATAAGAGAGTGACTTTGGTTGGATAAAATGAACGATTTTGACGTCTTAAATTCATACTAGTTTAATATTGAGTTCGACTAGATGAATTATATATATTTGTCGAAAACGTTTTTCGAATATTTCTCTACATATCAAAATAAAATTCTCAAAATTAAGCAAAAAAACTTAAAAAATAAATTTTTTTCGGTGGTCAATGACCACTGGTCATCAATGAACATTTTGAAAAGCTTTTATGTAAACCGTTCCCCTTCAGTTATTTGGAACATTTAACAGATAGGAGATAGAAAACCATGCGCAACGAAAGATGACTATCATTGAAACTGAGCCAATAAAAATTATGTATTGCTGGGTAGGCAGCCCCTTTGGAATTTTTACGATTCAATTGATTTCCTATTTTGATTGATACAAACTATTAAGGCTTTACACTTTTATAACTTTCACATAAAAGATTTTTCGTGACGATCACAAATCATCGTAAAGTAAGGAGTTTTCATATTCCGGCTCCGTGAATGTCGAAAGAGAGTCCAAACAGAGTCCTTTTTACTTGTAGCTTTAATATTCTTGAGATACCGTATAACCTTATATACCGGTACGAGTTTAAGTTGTGTTTCGATAAGCTTTTGCTGATAACATTTAGTTTTCATGAAAAATATCGACTTAAATCGTCATTCAAAAATTTCAATATGTAAAATACATATGTACGATATTTTAAATGCCAAAATTTTTATATTGTGAGCCAGAGCCTAATAACTTATTATCAGTAATAAGTGTCTTCCAGTAAATCATACAGATTTTTGCTGCGATTCCCCAAAAAAAAAATTAGTTGAATATTTGGTTTCGATATAATAAAGATTTGATTAATTGGAATTTTTCATCGATGGTTTACTTGTGAAACACAACAATCAACATCAAAATTTGAAAGTAACCAAGTTTTAGGAAAGCATTTTTTGCATACAAATGTACATAACATGTAAGGGGTGGTCAACACTGTTAAATCTTATTTCTGACACTTCGAAATGTATCTTATGGGCCATAAGTTATAGGCAGACCATATCCCCCTTTCACACTATAAATCAAATTTGGTCCGTGACTAGTGAACTAAGTGTGTTATTTAGATAAAGGGACCAAATCTAATTCATAGTGTAAAAGGGGGATATGTCCAACTTCGATACAGAGCAACTACCTATTTCCTTAAAGATCTCGTCTCAAAGATTCACATTTAGTGTTTAAGGCAACGTCGTCAAAATCGTGGACTTTTTTTTAAAATTTTCCTTACATGCGAAAAAATAACATGAAACCAAAAAGTTGTTTTTGGGACCAAAAGTGAAAAAGATTGTTTCCTAGACCGCACATACAATTAATATCAAAGATACATTTGATTAGAGCCAAGAGCGAGGAGAACAAACTGATGTGATGCGTTTTTAGATTTTGTGCCTCAATGTTCTCCCAGAACTGCAAAAATTTGCAAAAATTGAGTGAGGCCGGGGAATGACATAAAAAAGGGAGCCAATAACAGGCGCGCAAGTTTTCCAGCAATTCCCCGCAAAATTTTGTATCCAATTAATTTGGTTTTATAAACACGTGATTAATGACGGGGAGAAATAATTTTCTACGCTCGATCTTGAAAGTATGACGTTGATTGTATCAGTTTTTTTAATTCCGTAATTTTTTTTTATAGACGTTCACACAAATCGCTGATGGTTGATAATATTGTCATCGGAAAATTCACAGGACCAAAAATTTTGGGGATGCTTCCATCGATATCATGTAATTTGACTTGCATTAAAAAATCTTGAAAGTATATCTTGCATTTTATAAAATATCAGATTGTGTTTGATAAAATTAAATATTGTAATTTTAGAATGATGCTTGAATCAAGCAGCTTGATACAAAATCAATTAAATAGGGCGTAAACTGTTAGATCCTTGTGAATGTAATTTCTAAATATAATTTAAATTACCTAATCGTCGTAATACTCGTAATTTTTGAATATGAGTTATATTACCTAATACTCGTAATACTTTATGATTGGATATGCAAAATAGCTTGTATTTCATAATTTTTTGTAACAGATTATTATCTCATATTAAGTATTAGATAATAATCTGTTACAAAAAATTATGAAAGACAAGCTATTTTGCATATCCAATTTTGAATGATAATTTGGCATTTTTTATGCAGTTTGAAATGAAAAAGACATGTGAAATTCATAAAGTTCAAAATTTTAAGCAGAGTTTTTGCACATTATTTTTGTACATCGTATTTCTCACTCGATAAGAATATCCCAGTTTTGCCTTGACCGCCACCGTTAGGGGGTACCCGTCGGCATGAAAGGTCTTTTAATAGGTGTGTTACAGTAAAACCGTATGTCATAAAAACTTGAAAATAGTATCATTGGAAGCGTCAAAACCTCGACTGTTGATGCGAAGGGTCGCTTATTTGTCAAATACTCTCAACCACTCGGTAAACCGGTTACAAAACCGGAAAATTTGAAAATCAATCTTCTCCGTCATCATACATGGGAAAAAATTAAATTTCATAAATAAAATTCAAAAAATTTTGAGGTCATTTTAATCTTGAAAAATTCAAAAAAAAATTTCGAACCATAAAAATCTTCAAAAAACCCGTTATTTTCCAGGTGTCGGCATATAATCATCTTCACCATCATTTGAAATTATTTAAATTACTATAGTTGCGTATAAATCCAAAATGGTTACCAAAAATATCGACGGCTTTTATTTTCTATTAAAGTTTCCATGACCAGAGAATAATTTTGAAATATGTTGAATTTCAGCTTGTTTTAACTCTCGAATACTGAATAAGATATGAATTTTTCAACATAGTTTAAGGGGGTAGCAGCGATGTGGCAGACTGGCGTCAATTTAACTTACGAAAAATAATTAGTTGGTTTATTTTTTTGTGCTTATTATCGTTAGCTGAACCAAAATAACTGTGTATCAGCTTATTAAAATCATTATTTATCTATTAAAGAAACGATTTGAGTTCAAACTTTTATTTTATAATTCGAAAATTTTCGAAGAAATTCAAAGCAATATGAAAAGTTTAAGCATTTTTCGTCCAAAATTTTTTCTGATTAATTTTTGAAATTTGTGAATAAAAACGAAAAAAACATCCAGTTTTACTTTTTTCATGCATGTTTACATATTTTCTGACTGCTGTTGGAAAAATCATGAAATGTTTATTTGTCATTTTGTTGTCGACTTTTTAGAAATATTATGAAAATTTTTCGCAAATCAAGTCCAAAAATTAAAATTATTGGTTTTTTGAATTCTCCTTAAAAAATAAAGCCAAATCACATGTGAAATTTTCTGGTATCTATTTTGATTCCGTATTTCAACCGATGCAAGGGTCAAGTGAATATCGTTTCTGAACTACTGATGAAATTAACAAAACTTGCTTGTGACACCGGTTTGTGCCATTTGGCACGCAATTTATAGAAATTTTATTATTTTGAAAAAATCAGTCAGGACATTATATATATTCAAACTCAATTGAAGGTCAATTTTTTTTCTAACAAGCTGTTTTTCTCTATTTTTCGTTGAAAAAAAACTTTCATATTAGAGAAATTTTTGCATGTGGATAATGATTCTCCCACTAATTAGTGCATTAAACCCGAAAATGTCTGAAGTTTATTAATATCGCCTTTAAAAAAAATCCAACATCGGGTCAAGTTGGAAATGGAGTTGTTATGAAAAGTGGTTTTTGATATTTTTACAGATACTTAAGTATGTAAAAAATTTAAAAATATAAACGTTTGCAAGTATGAACACTTTCATTTTAGATATAAAATTAAATGAAAAATTTAAACATTTTTTTCCTTTAAAAAATCATTCCGAAAAAATGAACCAATCTGCGACATCGCTGCTACCTCCTTAAGCAATTTTGAAACATCCAAAAATGATCGAAAAAATATCAGTTGTCACTTTTCTTTCAAATTTTAAATAGAAATCAGCATTTTAGATCATGAAATATATGTAAATTAACGCTTTAAATTAAGTTCTTTATTTCATGGCCAGTCGATTAAGAGGCAATTTTTGACCTTAGTGTCAGTTCTGATGGAATAATTTGGACTTGTTGAGGGAATATAAAGTGGAAATAAGCGAGTTTTAAGGCAAGTTTTTTGAGCCAATTTAGAAAAAAAACATTTACAGACTAGGAAGTTCTGGGGTGAAAATATTTGGAAAAGTGAACTTTCGATTAATTTTATTTTGATATCAGTATGACTGATTCAGTATGTAAATAGTGATATTTTTCAAAAATAGTTAAATTTGTGAAAATAATGCTAGAGTAATAGTTTCGAGCCATATTTATTTCATATAGTGACCATCATCAAATTATTTTATATAATCAATGAAACTTGATATCATTTTTAAAGAATGTAATTTTTTCATAAATTGATTTTTGCTATCAAACAGATATCCGAAATGAGACAAAAGTATTGAGTAAGGTCTGTTTCACTCAACTGCGTGGTTATCAAGTGAAAGATATATTTCCTGGAGTTAACAATGAGGTAGTATTACATCGTCGGATAAAATTTGTTTTTAACATTTTTTTTAAGATTTAAAAGGATGAATTTTTAGAATTTGAAATTTTTTGTTCGAAATTCAGCTCTATATCTTGACCATGATCAAAAGATGAGGTATTAAAATTATAAAAGTTTTCTGCTGACCCTCTCAGGCATGAAAGCCACTTTCATGGCTCAACCTCGAGCACTTTTCACGGGAAAAATAAAAATGCTTACAACTTTATTGTTCTTTAGTTCCCGAGATTAAGGATAGACTTAAACTTTTATATCATTTAATTAACATTGACTTTCTTAACCGTATAAAAAAGTTATATTCACAAATTGAGCTTCAACCCCCGCAATTCATTTGTGAGACAATAAGAGACGTCAAAACAAAAATTAATAATTGAAAAGATTAAGAATTTAATTTTCTAAAAAGTGACCTGCTCAGAAATAACCTGCAATTTTTGGTTTTTAATCAACAGGTGTTTTCCGAAAAAAGAACCTAATCTACGCAATTTATCGAAATCACTTTGAAAAAATAAACATTTACTCAGGAACTTCCGGACAAAAATTGAAAATGTGACAGATTAGGAAGATTTTTTCCTAAAAAATGATTTACTCAGAAGCACCCTGCAATTTCTGGATTTTAATCCACAGGTGTATTTTTCATGGCGCCATGCCGGAGAGGCTTAACAGCGCTCAAATAAGATCTTGAGAGTGGCTCGGGTGCCTGCGCGGACTTTTTTTTCTGTGCTTCCATTGGTCACGGTTAAGAAGCCGAATTTTGAAATAAAGTTTATTAACACATTATTCATAATTGATTAAACCGAAAACAAAATCAAAAATAAAATGAAGATTTTAAGTCGCAAATTTAATTTGCAAATATTATATTGTTTGAATGGTTACATTGTTTTGAAAGGTCACTTAGTAACATAACAAAACCAAAGTCACAGCGTTCGTGATGGAAAATTTCAATTTCTCTCTATATCGCAAGAAATTATCAATAAAAAAATATAGGACGACAACTTTTCGGCAATAAGTTTCATGAACCGAACTTCATAATATCTTATAGGTGGGCTATGTTATGTGGACATAAGTCAGATAACCTCAGATCCTAGCAAAATTTTTTTTAGCGTTTAATTTGTCAGTTCAAACGAATAGCATGA
>SCLH01000347.1:197688-212938 GCA_004367855.1 Oikopleura vanhoeffeni
TTTTCGATAGCCAATTGTCGCACAAGTACAAATCGTTGGACCAACTTTTACCTCTCTTTGATATATTTAAACAAAAATCTTGCATCCTAAAAAACAATCTAAATTAACGGATGGCTCGTCCAATCATTCTTTGATTTGGCTTCAGAATCACCAAAAAACTGTATTTTGCTCTAGTTAACATAGGGTCAAAATACTGTTTTTGGTGATTATGAAGCCAAATCAAAGAATTTTTACAAAAACTCAACTTGGGGGTCTGCTCACGTTCTGTACGGTTAATTCAAATCATGAATCATTGTTGTACTTTAAAAACTCAGGGAGGAGATACATTTTGAAAATTTTCTTTTTAAGAGTTTATGGAAAAAGCCGAAAATACTTATTTGTAGATATATCCTTGATCTTGCGAAAAGTACATCACAGATTGTTTTTGATGATTACACTCGTAGTTACGGTATCGTTACAAGGAGACCTTTTCGTAACTTTAAAATCTATCTCCTACGAGACGATATATCAAAATTAGCTCAAATTTTCACAGAACACGTAACGATAGCATGTAAAAATTGAAGCACTAGCTTACTTTGATCCGGTGTCTGACAAATTCTAGAACGTCAAATAATCGACGTTTTTTGGCATTCTCAGACTTTAAAATCTATCTCCTCCGAGAATGAATTTTCAGAATGGCTCAAATTTTTACTACGTATTCTTCAAAGCATTTTTAAGATTGAAGCCTAGCTCATCTGAATTTGTTGATATTAATCCGAAATATAATTTTTTTGGTCAATTTAAAAAAAAGCCAGTTAAGCGGGTAGGTGTCGGTTTTTTTTAGCCCTTTATAGAATTAATTTATGATACATTAATATCGATAATGACTAAAGTTGACCCAAGGATCTCATAGTTAGCAATTATATTTTTTCCAAAACCAATCTTAGAACAAAATCTAGAATTTTCAAAATTTGAACATTTTTTTTTGCTATTAAACCCCATAAACAGGTATTTCCACCATGATTATGAACATTTTTTATTGTGAATATGACCCACCGTGATAAACGATGCATACATTAAAATTTATCGGAAATGTCTTATCGAATTCTAGAAATTTCAATTTATTTTTAAGCCAAAATGTTTAAACCTAATTATCGATTGTGACGCTGATTGGTTGAAAATTATTGAGTAAGTAATTTGATGTGCAGTGAAATGCATCAGCTATCGTAATCATAAGTTATGTTGGTATTATCTTTTGTTTCGATCATGATATTTTTCGAACTTTTCATTTCGGTTTTACTCCAAGTCAATTTTCTAGATATTCTAGAATATAAATTCAAAAATTCTCTCCGACCCATTAGCGCGCATTTATTTATTCTACTAATGTCAAAAAACGGCTTTTATTCTAAAACGTCTTAAAAGAAGATAGAGTTTGAAGTCGAAAAACTGAAATAAATCGGCGTATCAAGTGAGATTCTGAAAATAAATTCAAATTATGGAAATAATCCTTCCAACTACTTTTCTGTGTTCCTATCGTTACTTTGTTAAATTTGCAGACCTTTGTATGAGGGGTCTAAATAAAGATTAATTTTAAAAAAACCGTAGTGCTCTAGAAAGTACTCACCACCTGGTGTGTGATTTGTAACTAAGTGTTGACTTTGATAGATGTGTAATCGTTAGGACGAAGGCTTATATCACAAACGATATCTCAGATTTTTACAACTGCCCTAGAAACTGTTTCTGAGGCGTGCATTGAAAGGTTACCAAAAGCGACACCTACTCCCCTTAAGGGGGTATGTACGCAAATAATTTATCCTTAAAAATTTTCTCCCCACTAATTCGCGCCAAAAAAATCAGAAGATGAGGCTTTTGGTTCTTATGACTTTATTCGATCACTGGTTTGCGGTCTCACCAGTGCGTTGGAATGTGCAAATCTAGGCATGTAATAACTGGCTCTCCATGCTATATACCTCGCAAGCCCAAATTACCATTATTATCGTTGGACGTAGAGATTTAGTGAATCTAGCTATGGCAATAGCTAAAATAAAATTTTGTCATGTACAGTAGATAACCTGATAAAAACTAAAAAAAAACATAAATTTTTTTATTTTTTTCACAACGCTCTTCACTTAGGCGGTGTTGAAACTTGAGATCACAAATAGTGTTGCCCATCAAATTTTCCAGAACCTCAACTAGGTTGGCGAGCAAAAATCTCAATTCTATCAGAATATATTTTATTTCTGAAAATTTGAAAATACAATTTATTATTTTCGTCAAAGTGGAAAAAAGTCATTATATTTAATTTTAAAATGGTGATTATACTCCCTTTCATATTCAAAATTTTCTCAGGATTGGAGAAAAATATGGTTTATAAGTTTCCAGGATATCTAATGGGTAGTTTACTGCCATATACAATCTATAATTTAAAAGGAATACTACTGATTCAATAATGAGGTTTATTTGAGAACAATTATCATCTGATGAAATTTGAGTAGTTAAGGGTAGGAGATAATCATCACTTGTTAAATATAATTAATGACTTTTTCTGAGAAAATTTTTTTTTGTGTTTTTGTCAAAAAATTTTTTCCAACATATTCAAAGATAAAATAATTCTAGAAATTAATTATTTTGAGGAATATTTTTGCTCGGCCAAACACTAGTTTGAGGTCGTCTGAAAAGATTTGGATGGCTATACACTTATTTGATCTCCAAAATCATACACCGTCCATGAGGCGTTTGAAAAAATGAAAAATATGTTTTTTTTTAGTTTTCGGTTATCTCTTACCAGATGACAAAAATTTGTCGCATGCCATTACGCAGATTCACTTAATATCTCTTAGTCACAACGATAATAATAGTAATTTTGGGTGCAGGTTAGCCTGGAGAGCAGTTTATTTAAATGCCCTAGTAATTTGCACTTTACAACGCCCCACCTGTGAGCAAACTATTGATCGAAAAAAGTCTAGACCAAGCTCATTCTTATTTTTTTGGCCGAATTAGTGGGGAGAAAATTTTTAAGGAAATCTATTTTGCGTCCATAACCCCTTAAATACTGATCAGAAGTTGGCTTACGTCAATATGATATTTTGAAGTTTTAGTGGTTAAATTGAAGCAAACGTATTTTTTTTAGTTTATTTTGTATAAAATACTTAAAAAAATCGGAAAAATGAGAAAATTTCGAAAAAAATTTAATGCTGATTTGGTCGTCAGTACCTTTTTTAGGGTAGATAGTAATTCGCAGAAAATGTAATTCGCCGAAAAATCGAAAATTTCAACTTTTTAAATATAAAGTCAACTTTTTGTAAAAATTTTTCAGCTCATTGTTTCCAGTTCCACATTTTAATATGGTAAGATACAAAACATAATTTCTCAATAATTTTATTTCAGAAGTTTTTGCCAAAAAGGCACTATTTTCATAAAAAGTGAGTTTTTAAGGTTCAACTTTAATAATCATCGACATAAAAACTTGAAATATTGGGTTTTACGATGAAATTCAGCACTGAAAAAGATGGCCAAAACGATTTTTAACTCGTAGACTTTAGAAGTTAATATGTACCCAGACTCGATCTCCGGCAACTAGTCACCATTCTTATAAATCGAGCCATATAACTTATATGATATAAGCAAAGTTTCATTATTAACATACATTTTTATCATATTAAAATGCAATTCAGCCAATTTTCTATATAATCGGAAGAAATGTTTTTCTTTTTCGATAAATTAAAAGGCATTTAATGAGGACAAGAAAAAAATAATTCGCGAAAATGACCTTCAGTGACACACAAAAGTGCAATAATGATATGAATTTAAACTTTATTTATATTTAAACTACTGCATAGTAAACTTCAAATAATTTTCTATAGCTCTATCAAAAAATAATTATATGTTTTTAGAAATTTTTTTAGTAAAATGACACTTAAATTGGTGTGAAATAATTCATTTCGATCAAAGTTCAAGGTCAATTTCAAGTTCATCGTAGAAACTTCAAAGTACCCCCAAAATAATCGGAAAAGTCGATTTTTTAATGGAAATATTAGCAACTATGGGTCAATTATGTACTTAAAGTTTATCAAAGATCAAAAATGATCACATTTCACAGGTTTTTTTTGTTGCTCTCTAGCGCCCTTTCAGTACATAATTGACCCATAGTTGCTAATAATTTAATCAAAAAGTTGACCCTTCCGATTCTTTGAGGGTACTTACAAGTCTCTAAGATTGAAATTGAAGGTAATTTGATATACGATACACCATATACGGAATTGAAAGTACTCAAATTACGTCAAAAACATTATTGATGAACTTCAAAATGTTTTTAAGACTTTTTCTCATTACACAAAGTCCGAATAAAATCACGTGACGAAATAATCCAAAATAAGGTTTGAAATGTATCATAAATAAATCTTATTTTCTTGAAAAATAAGATCACGTGACCTTTTTGGAAAATAATCATTATGGTTCAACGAGACTCATTCATTAGTGTTTTATCTAGGCCACAAATTTTTTCGGCGTAATTTGAGTACTATTTGAACCAAAATCTTATTTCTTAATTTGAAGGTCATATGATCGTTTTTGAACTTTAGTGTAATGGAGAAAAAGTCTTAAAAACTCCTAAAGAACATCTTCGCTTATTTCAGAAAGTGATTTAAGCATTTTTTGAAAAAAAATAGTACTATTTTGACCGACTTTATTTCATAAATATACGGTCACGTGATCATTTTTGGGCTTTGGTGTAATGGTAAAAAAGTCTTATAATTTTTTTCCGATTACGATGAAAGCTTTAATTTGGTGATTTGAAATTATTTTTGCAGAAAATAAGTACTGTAATACAGTAAAAAATTTCCAAAAAAACGCACAAACGTCATTTTGTCTTAAAGTTAATCGATAACTTTATAACTGATCTTGTCATTAATGTTTAAGCGTCGTAAAATGCGATTAAATGGTGGATGGTCACTACTTGCCGGAAATCGAGTCTACAAGTTAAGTTGACAGCACTTCCAGTTCAAAAGATATGGACTGCCTATACAACCCCCTTAAGGTTCCCCTCGCCATTTGGTTATTTCGAAGAGTGTTTTCATTTTGATTTCACAAAATAACAGCTAGTCCAATGGATTTTTATCTGATACGATTGGAGAGGTCGTAATCTTTTCTGTGAATTTAATTTTTCCAGTACAATACGATAACCAACTGGCTAACCAGAATATACCCGGTTTCTTCGAGTTTTCAAACAGTTCGTTCCAGCAATACAAAATTTTTGAAACGCACAGGATAACTTAAAATAAGCTATGAAAATATTTTATTTGAAACATAATTTACAAATTTGCGTAGATGGCGCCAAATTTCCGAAATCCGATTTGAATCCGATTGATCTTAAAAAAAGATCTCGGCACTTACCCGAAATTTCAAAATTATGTTTAAAAAAAAATATTGTTATTTTAAGTTTTTGCAAATTGTATGGAAATTATAAAAACCAGTTCTGAATTGGGTTAACCGGTTGGTTATCGTATTCATTCGGGAAAATATATTTTTAATTAAAGAAGAGACCGTTATCTTGTGAAATCATAACGAAAAGACCGGGTCTTTAAGACCTTTCGAAACCACCCAATTGCGAGGGGGATATTCTTAGTGGGTACTGGTTGCTGATTTGAGTTTTTGAGTCACGTATCACAGCCTAACTACTTGCTTTGCAATTAATCTGAAAACGCTACAAAAAATGTTTTGTTTATCTTTGACACCCGAAATTGCTTTTCTCGCTATATTTTCTAGAACACAAAATTAAAATTCTAGAATATAAAATGTCGCATGAAAAAATATTACCTTCAACTTCCTTATGCAGAAAAAATTGAAATTCCAACTGCCTCAAGCTTTCTGTAAACAACGTTCAAAGTAGAGCCACAATTGTGGCTCTGGTGCCTTGGCGGAACTTTTTTTATATGCTCAGAAGGGTTAAAAATGAAATAAAAAAGTTCTGGAGATATGTTATCTGAGATAATTTGAAAAAAGATGCATTTAAGCAGGTTGGGCAATAAAGAATTGTTTTTATGAATTTCCGGAGTTGATTCGAGAAAAATTTTTTAGTCGAAAATGCTAAAATCGTTTTTTTGACTTTTGTGCTTAAAAAAAGTATAATGTTCAAAATTAAGATAATCGTATATCGGATTGATCCATCCTTGGTATTTTTTGAATTAAGCGTAGGGTGGACGCGATTGAAGCATTTCCGTGTTAAAGCAATTTGGGGGGAAATCTGAGGAACTTGATAGTATTTTTTTCCAAAAAAAAATTATTTGGAAAAATTTTTGGTCATTCCTCCTGATTGGCTGAAATTAAAATTGTAATTTGAGTCATTTTCAGAAGGGGATCGTATGCGCAATAAAATTTCCGATCAAGCTTTATAATCTGGAATTACAAAATTTTGTCTTAAAACCTGTTTTTTGGCTTCTGAAAACCATGAAATACCCTAAAAATGACTTTTTTGTTTAAATTGTCCTTTTATAGGCGGTCCTCACATAGATCCTCTTGAGATGTTGTGTATTTTGACACATCTCATGATCTGCGCGAAAATAAATTGTATCGCAACAGGCAGACCTTGTTTTCACGATCAAAAATCGGAAATTTTGATTTTGCAAATTAAGCGATTTAAGTTGATCTAATTGGTCGAAAGATCTTCTTTGAATACATTGATTGTTTAACAATCGAATAAAGTTTTAAAAATATCGTCAAATTTGAACATTTTGGTTATTTTTAACAAAGGACTATTATTGGTCAATATCAAAAATTGTTCCAAGAAGTTCAAAACACTTTTTTATGATAGCTACGACCATTTGCGTGATTCAAAGAAAAAATACCATATTGTCATGTTCTAGAAAAAAGTTCAAAAAATATCGTGGGACCAAAAACGTAGTTTTTTGCAAAAAAATACCTCATTGCTAGGCCTCCCGAGCTAAAAATGAGAACCCGATAGAAAAGTCATATGAATTTGAAAATTTCGGATCTAGAGTAGTTTATGACGCTTGAAATATTATGTTTATTATTAAATTTTGTTGAAAATGAGCCCCAAATCGGCCGAAGGCCAATAAAAGAGGATTGTATGTTTTTAATTTAATTTTGTTGAAAAATGAGCCCGAAATCGGCCGAAGACCGGTTAAAGGGAATTTTATGTTTATTATTAAATTTAGTTGAAAAATGAGCCCCAAATCGCCGGAAGGCTGATAAAAGGGAATTTTTGGTTTATTAATAAATTTTGTTGAAAAATGAGCACCAAGTCGACCGGAGGCCGATAAAAAAGGATTTTATGTTTATTATTAAATTTTGTTAAAAAAGGAGCCCCAAATCGGCCGAAGACCGGTAAAAGGGAATTTTATGTTTATTATTAAATTTGGTTGAAAATGAGCCCCAAATCGCCGGAAGGCTAATAAAAAGGAATTTTTGGTTTATTAATAAATTTTGTTGAAAAATGAGCACCAAGTCGACTGGAGGCCGATAAAAAGGGATTTTATGTTTATTATTAAATTTTGTTAAAAAATGAGCCCCAAATCGGCCGAAGACCGGTAAAAGGGAATTTTATGTTTATTATTAAATTTGGTTGAAAAATGAGCCCCAAATCGCCGGAAGGCTGATAAAACGGAATTTTTGGTTTATTAATATATTTTGTTGAATAATGAGCACCAATTCGACCGGAGGCCGATAAAAAGGGATTTTATGTTTATTATTAAATTTTCTTAAAAAATGAGCCCCAAATCAGCCGAAGACCGGTAAAAGGGAATTTTATGTTTATTATTAAATTTGGTTGAAAAATGAGCCCCAAATCGCCGGAAGGCCGATAAAAGGGGATTTTTGGTTTATAAATAAATTTTCATCAAAATTAAATAAAATTCTTTTTCTAATTTTAATTTGAATATATAGAATAAATTATGTTCTTAGAAATTTTGTTAAAATTGAATTCAAAACTAAAAAATTGTTTTTTTTATCCGCATTCGGCCAATTCAAGGCTCATTTTCTTGATAATTTCAAACTTAATTATCAAATTGCTTTTAAGCGGGTACGGTATTTTGTCAATTTTGAGTTCATTATTTAGAAAATTTGAATTTACGTTTATCGGCCTTAGGCTGATTTAGCTCTCAATTTACTGAAAACTAAAAACCCAATAATATAAATATTTTTAATCAGCTAACAATTTATTTCAGGCTCATTTTGAACACTGTGAGCTCCGAGGCTCTACAGGAATTGTGCGTGGGCGAAGCTGCTAATAAATAACGGAAAAATAGAAAGTATTTTTTATTTGGCAAGTTTTTCCGTGAACAAAAAGTGAATGGCCCGAAAACAATATTCGCGTTTTCGGGAAAATAATAATTAGGGCTCAAAACTGCCTAGGGAGTTCACAGCCCCCCAGCCCTAATTTTAGTTGTAAGACTTCGCATTTGGTTTTACATTTGTAGTTTGACGGTAGGATTCCTCGTTCGAATTGCTCTTAAAGAAAAATCGTTATTTTTATGGCCAATTTCTGGTAAAATATTTGAAGGATTTGTTACTATTTTAGGCTCTGGGATACTCAGATCAGTTATTAAGTTTTCTTGCCGATCTATTTTCAGACATACATGTACTCTGTGTACATAGTCAGTATTGTCATTTTCTTTAAGTATTTCTACAATACAGTCCCGCTTAAGATATACAAAATCTCCAATTTTAATTTCAACTATTTTAAATTTTGGTAAATTATTTTTGGTCTGCTTTATGTCAGCTTCAGTTTGGCAAATTTTTATGGCTTGATAAGCTTTTGCGAGTGTATTTTCACACCTACGACCATAATCTAATGGACTTAAAAATTTTTGAGCATCTAAATTAAGCCCCGTAATATCCGGTTCTCGTCCATAAACACAAAAATGAGGCGAACATTTTATGGCTCTATTGAAACTTATATTATGAGCTCTACGCGCATACGGTATCAAATCTGAGGGTTCTAGAATTTCTTTGCATGTAATTTCCCTTTCTTTTCATACAAAAACTGCAACTTTGGATATAATTTTGAATATCCTGAAACTTTCCTGGCCACCAAGCCTGTCTCAAAAAATGCTTTACTCTATCCAGGCCAAAATGACCACTTTGGTCATGCGTCACATTTAGGTAATGTGGCACTAGAGAGCGCGGAATGACAATTTGGTCGATTTCATTATTTCGTAAAACAAGTATTTTTGAAATTTTATCTATTTTAAATTTAAGTTTAAATTTCGCCAAAAAATGATCAATTTCATTATTTTTGTCAAATTTCCAAAAAATTGGGTTGGACTCACTTTCAATGTAAGAAATAATTGTTGATAAATTTGCATCATTGCGCTGTTCTAAACAAATATCTGATAACTCCAAAATATATTTTTCATGCGTAAAATCATTAGTGACCGTTAAAAGGGTATGCATGGCAACCTGTTCTTCTTCTAAAATTATTTTTTTCGGTAATTTATCAATTACCCAGGATGGAACGTAAATTTTTACATTTGTATCAGGAACCTTAAAAAACGAACCTAAATAGCGGAGGGTGAAATTTCATTTTTGCGACTTTATAATCAACAAATGATCGCCGAAAAATATCGGCTTAAAAGTGTTTTTCTGCCTTCAATATATGTGTAGGATACACATTATACTCACTTATTCTCTCCTGCAGCTACTGAATTTACTATTTGGAAAATATTATATTGGTCAAAAAAAGTAAGAACTTTTGTGATCGGTATAAGGTTTAATGTTTTTGGTCCCTTTAAAAAATAAGCTAATTTTTCAATCGCAAAAACGATTGCATAACATTCCTTTTCAGTGGCAGACCACCTACATTGAGTTTCGTCCAAAGTTTTGCTCACACAAGAAATAATTTTTTGTTTGCCGTTTTGAATTTGCATCAATACTCCGGCAACCGCAAAATTTGAAGCATCTGTGACCAAAATAAACGGCAAACTAAAATCGGCAAAAAAAATAATTTTCTCATCAGACAGCCTATTTTTTGCCGTTTCAAAGGCATTTTGTGCTTTTTCATTCCATATAAATTTTNTACCTTTGCTAAGTCGTGTCATTTCTTTCATGACATTTGAGAATGCAAATTCGGCTACACTTTCACCTATATTTGACGAAATAAAGTCACGCAGCCAAACAAATCTACCTTGTGATATTGAAAGTTCTTTTTGGCTTCTTGGTGGTTGCATATCTTTGACAGCTTGAGTATTTTCTGGATCAGCTGAATAACCGTCTTTAGACACAATGCGACCTAAAATTTTGACTTTTTTTTCGTTAAATGAGCATTTTTTTCCATTTAATTTTAAATTATATTTCCGTAGTAAACTTAGTAACTCAAATATCGAATTATAAAATTGGTCAAAATTTTTAGCGTGGATCAAAACATCATCAACAAAATTTTTTATATTATTTGTATTTTTTATTTCTCGTAAAATTGTAGCAATGCAACGACAAAATACGTCGCCAGAGTTTTTAAGCCCAAATGGCAACCGTTTAAAGCAATAATTAATGTTATTAAAACTCAATGCTGTTTTATACCGGTCTTCCGCTTTTATAACTAACTGCCAATAACCTTTGGCCAAATCTAAACTCGCAAAAAATTCATTCCCATCCCCAATTTCATGAAATAGCGTTTGAGTTATTGGCAATTCAAATTTGTCACTATCTTCTCTCAAACAGTCATTAACAGTACGCTTAAAATTACAACAAATTCGAACTGAATTATCAGATTTTTTCACCGCTAAAATCGGAGAGTTCCAGCCTCGCGGACTTTCACAAATTTCTATTAATTAAATTTTGTCATTCGTAAAAACTTTATTTAAGATTTTTGAATTTCTTGGACCAAATTTACCCTAGATTCGACTTTTACAGCAAAGTTGATGATTATTTATTAATAATAAAATTAAATTTTNTTAGCTAATTTGTCGATCATCCAAAAATTCTCAAATTTTAATTTTTGATTAAAATGATATAAAAGCGTAATATGACTCATATTATATGAGTCATATTATATGACCCCAAATTGCTGAAATATGACCAAAAATTAATGTTATGATAAACCTTGACAGTTTTTGAGTTAAAATCCGCCCTATAAGGACACTTCATTTATTCCGTCCTTACATTTTACTTCACAGATAATATTTCAACATTTTGCTCTTTAGCGCGCTCAAGATTTCGAAGTAAAAAATTTGTTCAAAATATGTCACTAGATTTTTATTGGGATCACACGGAAACGATATAAACAAAATTCAAGTTCAGAATCTTCATAAAAAAGTTTACGAAACTTTATCTATTTTTGTCGAAAATTTGGCTTTTTTCGTCCTTCTTTTTCAAAACTGGGACTATTCCCACTGAATTTTCCAATTTTTTTAATCTAAAACACGTGTAATTGTATTTATCGTCTTTCATCAAATTAACAGCTCGGCGGAAAAAAGAAGAAAAAAGTTTTTTTATAAAAAACTAGAATTTTTGAAGGACAAGGAGTCGAAAAAGTCCTTATATCTTTTTTCCTGGGAGTCTGAGGGGGTGGTTATTATGTCAAAAATATTTGCCCTGATTTGCTTTACAAGATAAACATATCAAAATCAATTTTTGAGCCTTTTTTCCGAGAACCAATCAGAAGCCTTGCTCAAAAATTTTCGAAAAATTCGAATTTCAAGAAATTGAAACTTCTTAAAATTTTCGAGACTTATACTTTTTTCAACCAGTGTCTAGTTTCGGTTTAGGGGACAACCGCGGACGGCCTACTGACGCATCATAGCCTATGATTCATAAGCAGGTACAATCAAATCGCGAGAGTAATGAATCAAGTCTAATCTTTTTTAACTCGTAGACTAGAGAAGTGAATCTATACCCAGAGTCGATTTCTGCCAACTAGTCGCTATTCTTATAAATCGAGCCATAAAAAGGCATTTAATGGGGATAAAAAAAAAGTCGCGAAAATGACCTCCAGTCACACAAAAGTGCAATTATAAAACGAATTTAAACGTTTATATATATTTTAAACTACGTGATAGGAAACTTCAAATGATTTTTTATCGCTCTGTTTAAAAATAATTATATGTTTTCTACAAAATGTTCTCTAGTAAAATGACTCATAACTCCCATAGTGACTTTCTGGTTATGCGTGACCAGATGCCCTTTAATCGCAATTACTGACCTTTGATCATTTATGAATGAAGCATTTACAAAGTGATCAATCGACTATTTTAATAATTGACGTTTGTGCCTTTTTTTGAAAATTTCTACTGTACAGTACTTATTTTTTGCAAAAAAAATTGGAATCACCAAAAAAACCTTTCATCGTAATCAGAAAAAATTCTAAGATTTCTTTTCATTACACTATAGGCTATAGTGTAATGAAAAAAAATCTTAGAATTTTTTTCTGATTACGATGAAAGGTTTTTTTGGTGATTCCAAAATTTTTGTCTATAGCCCAAAAATGATCACGTGACCGTATATTCAAGAAATAAGATTGGCTAAAATAGTACTGTTTTTTCTGAAAAATAGCTTAAATCACTTTCTATTACGGCAAAGTCCAAAAACAATCACGTGACCTTCAAATTAAGATGTACAGTTTTGATGCCGTTTTGCTTGCAGTTTTGATGCCGTTTTGCTTATTCACATTTAATGCTTTTGATTATTTTTTTTACAAATTGTTTGTAAAAGACTGTTCAGAAATAGTCGGCCACTACGGGAGTTAACTCCCGTAGTGTCTTTTGCACCATCAATGGTGCAAGGGCCTTTAATCGCAATTTACGGCCCTTAATCATGTATGAATGAAATTTACAAAGTGATCAATCAACTATTTGGATAATTGACGTTGCCGTTTTTTCGAAATTTTATGTTAGTACAGCCTTATTTGCAAAAAAAATTTAAATCATCAAGAAAAGCCTTGAGCGGACCAAAAAAAATTCTAAGAGCTTCCCCACACACCATAGCCCAAAGTGATCACGTGACCGATATATCAAGGAATAAGGTGCCAAAAAATACGTTTTTTTCAAAAAAATAAATCAATTTTTGAAAGAAGTGAATGAGTTTAAGTTTAAGACTTTTTCTGCCATACACCAAAGACCCTAAAATGATCACGTACGCCCTTCAAATTAGAAATAAGGTTTGATGAAAGTAAACAAATAGGATCAAATACGCCGAAAATTTTTGGGCCAATAAACACACTAATTAAGAGTTTGACAATAATAATATTTCCAAACACGTCACGTGATCATTTCGAGAAATAGGATTACTATGACATATGTCAAACCGTATTTTTGAATTATTCGTCACGGATTATTCGGACTTGATGTAATGAGAAAAATGGCCTGTAAAAACTTTGTGAAATTGACCTCGGAATTGGACGTAATGAGTATTCAAATCGACTAGTTGTGCAAAAGTATCAACATCACGTGGAAGACCCCTAAAAGAATCGTGAACGAAGTCTAGACTTATATTGCATTACAGTATGGCCGCGCTAAAATAGATCATCTAGAAGTCAAACTTCCGGAATACTGAATACAGAGAAATGCGTAGCGAAAAAAGGAGGAAGAATCACGAGAAATAATATTCCAAAAAAATAAGACTCTTGACATGAGAATGATGTTAAAACATTAAAGTTTTTTTGCCAATGCAAATAACCAAATTGCTGAGGGTAATACTGTTGAAATATGAAATGTCAAATAACCTAAATTAAAGTTATTTATGGAGTTTTAGAATCGGCAAAAATGAGAGAGTTCTAATTTCTCTTCACATTTGATAAACTTTTTACGAAACTTTTTTGACAAATTGTTTTAATAGGGGGGAGACGATGAAAAATTTTTGAATAATCATTACTATTGAAAAAATTATGTTATAGAAATTGTTCGGTATAATGCTCATTTAAGACCGCTGCACCAGTGATGGTGCAAACACTACAGGTCCAAAGCGGCCACTACGGGAGTTAAGTTGTGGAATATTTATTTCTTGTTAGGAAAATAATAATCAATATTTCGAAAGTTTTGACTTCTAGAAATGACCTTTTTAAACCAAAGGCCAATTTCCAAAAAAAATAAAAAGAGAAATCTTGAAAGTAAAAATAAGACAAATTATCGGTAATTATTGATTAATTGATTATCAATTATTGATAATCAGAGATCAGGGAGCCGATTTGAAATAAGAAGTTTCAAAAATCAACATTGGGTATCAATGTTTCTAAGTCATCTTGTAGAGAATTTTTTTTCTCGTCTTTTTAAGACCCATGATTTTTTTCGTTTTTGAAGTTTTTTCAAAAAATATTTATTTGAAGGAAAAATTTTTATGGCGTTAGTTTTGTAGTTATAAAAGGCGTCTAACTGAGAGCTACCATTGTTTTTTGTTTGCAAACAGGAGTTAAGTATTTTTTGGTAAAGGATTTTCAATTTTGAGCAAACCGATCACCTGGTCAATCACAGGTCAAAGTTCAAGGTCAATTTCATGGTAGAGACTTAAAAGTAGACTTAAAAGAATCGAAAGGATCGACTTTTTTATGAAAATATTAGCAACTATGGGTCAATTATGTACTGAAAGGTGACTGAAGAGAAAAAACTGGTCAAATCTTTGAGATTTCACAGATTGGATTTTGCTCTCTAGCGACCTTTCAGTTTATAATTGAGTCATAGTTTCTAATATTTTCATCAGAAAGTCGACCCTTTCGATTCTTTTGAGGGTACTTTCAAGTCTTATCCTTGAGAGTACTTTTTGAAAAAAACATAATACCGATATACGGTAATTTGAAAAAGTCCTAAAATTACATTACAAAAAATTGGGGATGAACTTCAAACGTTTTAAAGACTTTTTTTTCATTACAGCAAAGTCCGAATAAAATCACGTGACGAAATAATTGAAAAATAATGTTTGTAATATGTCATAAATTAATCCTTATTACTTGAAAAATGAAATCATGTGACGTTTTTCGAAAATGCAGTTATGTTCAAAATTTTTAGATTATGTGTTTATTTGACGTAATTTGAGTACTATTTGTGTACTTCAACTAAAACCTTACTTCTTAATTTGAAGGTCACGTGATTGTTTTTGGACTTCGCTGTAATGGAAAAAAAAATTAAAGATGCTCTTCACTTTTTTCAAGAAGTGATTAAGGGGGTACAGATCGGTTTTCAGAATTTTTTTAAAATTTGGGACCTAACTAATTCGGGTGAAAAAATGACAATGGAAATATTATTTTTTATTTTTAAAGTCAAGTTAGGCCAGGCGGCGCCTTCAAAGTCCCTCAAACTAAAATCACATCTCCTCCCTGAGTTTTCATCGGATT
>SCLH01000347.1:218436-272015 GCA_004367855.1 Oikopleura vanhoeffeni
TTTAAATTATTTATGAGATGATCAGGCTTGATTCTTTAATCTGGCAATTGTAAAATTTGAATTTTATTTTGGAAGATAAAAAAATTATCTCACGAACAAGAATTAAATTTAAAATTTTTCCTCGGTGAGATTTAAGATAATTTTCTTAGGATCATTTTGCAATTAAAAAGTCTACAATCCGATGAAAACTCTTGACTTTAAAAATAAAAAATAATATTTCCATTGTCATTTTTTCACCCGAATTAGTTACACTCAACACGTTGCTTCTGGATCCGCGACACTAACTGTTACTCATCTAAGCGGGGGCGGGTTAAATTAACCTGAAATGAAAAAACGCGTCAACTAATCAGAGACGCACGCCAATATTTTAATCCAATTAAATTGCTTGTAAAATCACGTGAGTAATAAATGAGTCATAACAGAAGAAATTAATTTCCACGCTTGTTGCTGGGCGCATCGTGTTGAGTGTAGGTCCCAAATTTAAAAAAAAATCTGAAAACCGAACTGTACCCCCCTTTTGAGCCCTTTATAGAATTAATTCATAATACACTAATATCGGAAAAGGTAAAACCTATAAGCACCACAACTAACACAGGGCTCTAAAGTTCTGCGCTATTTTCCATACAGACACGCTTTTACTGTTTCTAGACTTTCGCGTTTCAAACGAAAACATGTTTCGGCGCCGAAACTGGCACTCACATATTTTTCGAATAACAGGCACACCTGTTATCGAAAATAAAGTATAATCTATCAAGATTACTTAAAAATAATAGAGATAGCTCCCGAGTATTCAAGAATGAATAATCGGTATATAAAAACTGGGAAGTCGGGAAACGTCCTCATAGAAAAATCTAACGACAAAATAGAAAAACATTTCTACAATTACCCACCTGATATCACACTAGAGAATAGTCCAGACGAAGCCTCAAAAATGAAGCGGATATTACCAGAAAACATTCCGGACCTGCAGCTAAAACCGCAGAAAAAGTCAAAAAACAAACAACTGAAGAGTGAAATTAAAACTCTAAACAAAAACTACCAAAAACAGTAAGTTTAAATTGAGTCGAAATATCCTTTATAAAAAATTAAAATGAAGGGAAAATCACACAAAAAATTGTTTTTCGAAAAAATCAACTAGACGTGAAAATATAAAATCACCTCGCCAAAATCAACAGGAGCTCCTAAAAATTTGTGCAAAGACCAAAAAACCTCTCCTTACCCAAAACTAAAAAACTCGATAAATAAAATAGGGAGAAGGGTCATGAAGAATTTAAAAACAACTAAACAAGCATCAAATTCTAGAAAAATGCAAAAATAAATTTCCACACCAGTCACAATTCTAATGAAAATTGATAAGAAAAACATCCCAAATATTAATTAAAAATCGAATCTGGGATAAGGAGTCATGAAAAATATTTGAATAAACTAAAAAGTTACTTCATCGGTATGGTAGAAAAGTCATGAAAAAATTTTCATATTTTTTATTGACAAAAAAGTCAGAAGAAAATTACCGAAAAACTTAATTTTCTTCTCAAAAATAAAAAACTGGTACCAAAGAAGGCCGACCTTAGTTGATATCAAAATTAGTTATCCTCTAGAGGCTACGTTGAAAATATTAATAAATCTTTTCAGAAACACGGCAGCCACCTATTTGGAGCTAGAACACCTGCTATGGCGCACAAAGCTGATTAACATTCTCACAAACTGTAAAAATCCATGCCAGCTGGCAAATACCAACTTTGTGCCAATAAGGTCAGCGCCGGACAACAATTTCGACTTAACCACAATAATACTGTTAAAAAACAGCAAACAAACGCAAGGGATCGGGAAACCCTTCTGCCACGAGGATCTTGACGAAAGCCAGGTCAGAAACGAGGACTCTTCGGAAAAAATGCGCCTAATCAGCACCATCCTCATAACCTCCAAACCTCTGATTCTGAAGCTGATAAACTATCAGACAGGAATAACGCTAGAGTATGACATACTGTACTACAGTGAAGCAAAATCAAACGATTTTCTGCACCTCCTATCGGTTTTGGTAAAAAATCAAACAAAATTTTTCAACGAACCAGACACCCTGATCATCGGAGAAAAAACTGAGAACCAAACCATTAAGGTAATTAACAAAACTTATAAAATAGAAATATAGTTAAATAAATAATTAGGAAAAGTCACTACTCTAGAGTTATATGATGAAAATCTTCCGATATAAAACCTTATAGTCTTAAAAAACAAATCAAAGGTTAACTCAAAACAAAAAGTCGGAAAATAACCAGATAACATAGAAAAGTCTGGAAAAGGTCTTAGTATGATCAAGCCACAAAAATTCACAAATTAAAAAAGTAGAACCATGAAAATAGAGGGAAAATAATTTCTAACAAAAAAATCTAGGGTTCTAGAAAAATAAAATTTTCCATCAAACGAGAAATAACAAATTACGTTCAGGCCATCACCTACTTCGACTCAACCATGAGCAAAGCCAAACTTTGCGAGCAAAGCAAAGAAAAATGGGATACCATCACATCTTTAAACAAATTTGGCAATTACTTCAAAAAATCCGAAAGGTAAAAAACTAAAAAATTCAAAATACAAATGAATAAATCGGACTCGTAAAAAATTAACACAAATATAAAACATGTGTAATCACCTCTAAGGGTCCCCACTAGCTCAGTGGTAATAGTAGAGTACTGGTAAACCAAGGGTAGTAAGGTCGAATCCCATAGGACCCAAAGAGGAATCTCCTAGAGATTTAACTTACTACCCGGAAAATGTTTCAAAAATACCAGAAAAATCATTTGAAAATCAAATCAAAACACAAACAAAATTCCAAGGCATTGGGTACCCTTTTTTTCCAATAAAATAAAAAACTCGGATAAACTACTAAAATAACGTTTTAATTTTCAGTGAACCAAAACAATATGAGATAAACCTCAGAACTTGGGTTGAAAAACAAGACAAAACTGAAATACCCGAAATAACCGTCGTGGTGGTCGAAAAATGGCTAATCGAAAAGAATTTTTTCGAAGTCAACGGGGAACAATTAATCCAGCCCAAAAAATTTCGAGGCATCACGGACACAGACTGGAAAAAACACGACGTCCCAGAAAAATTGGCAGAAAACGGCCTTAAAGCCATAAAACCAATTACCTGGGAAATCAACAAACCCACCCGAGATACTCTAGAGTTAATTGTGGAGTGCATGAAAAACGCTAAGGAGATACTGGAAATTGACCAGCCAAAAATTGACCAAAACAATTTGACCACCATAACTCTTTCATTAGTGAACATCAATGAAATAGCAAAAAGGTCAATTTTAGAAGCTGCAACCACTCTAGAGCGCATTATAATAACCCCAGATTTCTCAAAAAAGGGACAACTGGAACTATTAGAAGAGCTTCTAAAACATACAACCCAACTCATACTCGAAAAAATGGCAAATGCAATTTTCGATGATAAATATGGGTATGCAATAAGGGACCAACTAAAATTCAGCGAAATGGGAAACCACCAAAGAATTTCAAATGAACTCCAGTTCCAGATAAATCTAAAATATCCAGAGTTAAAAAATTACATACTAAAACCCCTGATGATTCAAAAACTGGAAAAAATCTTTTCTAATGAATCTCGGTCCCTGATCTACGACCTATTTGGTGATCCAAAAAGATCAAATAAAAGGGATGAAGAGCTCAAATCGGTTCTCAAAAACGGAATAATAACCGACCTTGAAAAACTAATGAAAAATCCATTAAAAACAATCCTCGAACTACCATTTCTGGGAAATTCGTCCATACTCCTGAATTATATAATCAAAGACACCGAATTAAAAACCGAGGTTAACCACTTGGGTTACACGGAGCTCTCAAAAATCATTAAAAGTAATTTGGAAGTATCGGAACGCAATTTAACAAAATACTTGGTAAAAGGAGATACGGACCCAAAAATGATTAACCACCTCCTCAAGGACCTAGTGGACAAAAAATTGGAGGGAGAGAAAATTCCAAACCTGGGAAAAAATTTGCGCGAAAACGAATATACCATAACAAACTTTATGAACTCGATCAGAAGTATGGTTGACCCTAATTCGTGCAAAATCATGGAAAAAGAGGAGGATGATTTACATTTTATAAATGACATAAATCCAGTACTAATAAAAACGGTGCTGATAAAAAATAACGCGAACTTGCTCACGTACGATTCAAATACCGTGAGAGAAATCTTGGGGGGAAATCCCGGAAAAAATGATTTAAAACCACTACTACGCGTCATATCAAAACTGGACCGAAATCCAAACAAGGACCTCAAAACTCACCTTAAAAACTTTCTGGTAAAAACTCCTCTAGAGTCCAGACTATCGAACTCAGGAACATCAGAAACTACGAGGATAGTAAACCTTTTCCTTGACAAAACGAAGCTTTGTCACTACAAAAACACGGAAAATGGATTTTGCATGAATCCAACACTAACCGGAAAACTTCCATTCTGCGAATTACATTGCGCAATAAACCATTATTTGAACGCAGAAAAACAAAACTCAAGTTCATTTTGCTTTAGCTGGGCAAACACCGCGATTAAGCTAAAAACACCCTCGCCAAAAATTCAAACAACAGGTCTGACAGACAGATACCCAGAGAATCTGACGCAAGCGGTTGAAAAAGTCGAAAAATTATTTCTGGAAGATACAGAAATAATCCTAAAACTATGGGGGTGGCAGACCAAAAATTGGGACCGAGTCAAAAGCCCAAAAATGCAGAGCATCGCTATTCAAGAATTAAATGCCACAATGGGATATAAACCCCATAATACCACGTGGTTAGCCGTCACAATGAAAATAAACAAAATTTTAAATATGCGGTTCCAAGGAACTACAAAAAACAAGGGAAACCTGGCGACAGAAAAAGACCTCAAAATTTTCATAAAAAATAAGAAAAACGAAATGAAAAATCAGGGTTGGGGAACATATGGCTACCAAAACAATTGGCCAAATGAAATTAAAATAAACTCTAGAGGAAATGATACAGAGGCGAATTATGATCCATACAACCCTCTGGCTAATCTAATAATTCCTACAGATGGGGCTAGAGAGCCGCCAATAATATCGCCAGGGTCAAATAACATCACGAAATACCTCGATCTCAACGAGACAAAAACCCCGTCAAAAATTGTCCTAATTATGGCTCTGGATTGGTTTACCGAAAACTGGCGCAAAAAACCAGTATATAAACAAAACCAGAATGAAAAAACAAACAAAAAGTGGGTTAGGACACAGGCTGAAAAAGCCAAATTCGGACAAGAACGCAAGTTATACTCGAACCTAGCGATAATCGACTGCAGAGAGCCGGATCATTCAGAAATCCTCAGCCTAAATGATTTTTTCAAAACTACAAACTGGCAAATGCTAGCAGAGGCAGAAGGGCTGGTAGAAGATGACAAAACTTTTGAAAAATCGAAAGATTGGCTAAAAAATATATTGACAATCATACAACTCAACGTAACAAGAAGTGACAATTACAGTCACTTGGGATCCGCCTTGGTGGGTTTCAACAACAAAACACTAGAGGACTGTACACAATCAGTATACTGTAATATCGAGTGCCAAACCCAGCATGCCTGGATTAACAAACTGGGAAACTTCGATATAGAAGTAACAAATATTTCCCCAAGTATCACAGTTACGGCCAACTATCTGAAAAGTACTGATTTCATGAAATCAGAAATCCCTCTTTTTATGAAAAATTTCGATCTAAAAACTTTGGCTGGTCAAAAATCATCAAAAAACTTAATGGTGGAAAAAACCTGTGAAATCGGGGAAATAGCAAAATCACCAACAACAATTTTCACACCATCATCGAAGTTACACAACACCAACATGGTTAATGTAACAAAAAATAAACCGGAATATTCAAACGAATTATACGGACGAAAACCGTTGCCAGAAGGCATTAACACTGACGTCGTACACGTAGCAATAATTCATAAAAACATTACCAAAAAAGAGCACGTGGCAGAAATCATGCTCCCTAGCGACACCCTAGGATCCGTAATCACGTGGAACCACATTTCTAGAATGGGAAATCCCCTATTTTTGAACAAAAATACACCAGAAAACCAACAAAAAGAAATTATAGAAATTAAAAACGCTATGGTTGATTTTTCAAATACCGTTTCTAGAATGCAGGTACGACATGCAAAACTTATAAACGTTCTAACCGGTGAAGCTAAAGAAAACAATAACTCAAAACTGAGTCACAATTGGGACGGTAATATCAACTGTGGTATTAAACACACAGTCAAAAATGAATATTCCCCAAAACTAGAGGGATTTCACTACAAATATACTGAACACGGCATGATACACAATGTCGAAATTCAAACACTTATCGAAATAGCGAAAACAGCAATAAAAATCCATGAAGCTACTAGGAATAAAACCCTAAAAATAAGCCCAGGATTGTCTCTAGAGTCTTTCTTTGGGGTCAAGTTCAAGCAAAACCAAACCAAAACTGGCTACACGCTAACAGAGGCCAACAAAAGTCCAATTTTCGAATATCAAAACGGAAAACAATTCAAAAATTTTAGTCGCGAAAGAACCCTAGAACTGGCCAAATCTAAAATGAAATATAAATTAGAAACGCCTAACGACAGAAAATTTCTCTTGAGAGAAAGTTATAACGAATCGAACCTACATGTGGCAAAAGTAGTATCAACACAGGGAGCTAAAAACTCTTCTGAGCAAATAGATGAATTCGCAAAGAGAGGCGATCATCAACATTTAGAAACATTAAAAGAGGAAGCCCTGAAATTCTATAAAACAGTTGAACAGCTAAAATCAGAAAACACCTCTAGAGAAAGCCTGTCAAAAAGTCAGGATTATGAACTAGACCGTCTGAATAATACCGCAACAAAAATCCAACAAGAGATTAATAACAGTAAAAGAAATCTGTCAGGAATCCCAGAACAAATCACTGAGCAAAGTGATTTTTTGAAACATCTAAGCCAAGTGACAACAAAAGCAGAGCTGAAAAGTATCTATAACACTTACGGACCAAATCACCTGCTCACACCAACCGCGCTAAAGAGCGTGTTAGAAAAATATCCCAAAAAATTCAAGAGTAATGCAGAATCACTCACTAAAGCGAATAACATAATTTGGAACTCAACGACCTGGAAAAAGTTAAATAGCTTAAAATCAGGTTCGGAGATCTCTAGAGAGGACATACGAAATGAACTGACCAGCCTCAAAGAAAATATAAAAAAGATGAGACTCAAAAAATGAAAAAATGGAGTTTCTCTTAATTTAAAAGACAAATACCACCTCATTTATCTGAAAAAATTTATGCCCTGTTAAATAAAAATTTACATCATTCCAATTAGGGAATAACAAACTAAAATCAGTCTTGTTATATTAAATATCCGGAAAATAGCGAACAAAAAGCTATGCCCTAAAAAACAGAAGAAAAAACGGTCTTTTTTAAGACTAAAAACTATTAAAATATCGGACCAAAAAACGAAAATAAATTTTGTAAAAAATCTCTAGAAATACAAATTCTCAAGTTCAAACAAAAATATAAATTTATACTTCACTTCAAAATTAGTCAAAAAGAGATAACACGTAAAGTTTTACAAATCATTTGATAAAATGAAACCGCAGAAAAAAGTAGGAAAGAAAAACATTGCGATAGAAAAATTCTCCCCTGAAAACAGTACAGTTTCAGACTCACTAACTAAAAATGGGGAGGGGGGAAATACTGAAGCTGAAATAAGTGAGGCCGAATTTTCCGACGAGAGCCCTCTAGAGGTTGACCAAACTGGCTCCGAACCGGAATCACCGGAAATACAAGAAGAAATAACACAACAAGAATCAATCGAAACCGAGGTAAATCCCAACTAATAAATAAAGCCACTTAAGACGCGTGATTTAGGCAAAGCCTATTATCACGCATAAAATTTTAAACAGGACGGCAAATCTTCAGACAAATTTTTCAAAATTATAGAAATTTTTTATTTTTTTTTCAAAATCAATTGCAAACATAACTTTTCGAGCGGCCAAAAAATTAATTTTCTTTCTCACTAATAAAAGAACAAAAATGCTACATTTTTGGACACAGTCCCAAAAATTAATTTAAAAATATCAATTAAGGAAGCCACAGACGAAAACGAAGACCAAGAAACTCCTCAGGATGTAAAAACACCTGAAATCACCAATCCAACGGATGTAAAAATAATAGGCGATCTAAAAAAGATAGAGTTGGAAATAATCGAAATTTTGGAAAAAAATTACGAAAACGGCTCTGATTGGCCAGAGTGCAACGAAAATTTCCAACGATTAACCTACCTAAATTGTAGACATGTCATGGGTACATACCTAAGACAGAAATACAAGGGTACGCCTCAGGAATTACAAGAATTCCAAACTGGGGAGAATAATTGGGAGGACCAAACGTGCAAAACTATGATCGAAAGTTTATACAAACGTACTAAACTATCGCCATCTACCGAACTATCAGCTCTAGAGGGAAAACTAGAAGCAATAAAAACCTCGGTAACAAGCATTGACGATTTGAAGGCCTTGGTAAAGCATTACCTCAAAAAGGACCTCAAACCGATCATGGCAGAGGTTAAAAACTTGACCACAAAATGCAAAACCTATGAGGAAAAAATAGCTTCGCTAGAGGCGAAATACAAAGGTCAGGGGCATCAAACCGAAATTGAGGAAAGTCAAGATGACCAAAATTTCACTCGGTCACGGAGCCCGACCCCAAAACGTACCTCAGAAAATGACGAAACTGACGAAGAAGAAAAAGGGCCTGACAGATATTACCCAATCGAGCACCTTGATCTGTCAGTTTTTCTAAACTCAAACCGAGTCCCAACTGATGAGGAAATGGCCTACCTAAAAGAGGACTTTTACCGGTCATGTGGTCCCTCGACACTAGAATTTTTTCTCATATACGAAGGTCTATGGGAAACAAACAGTGAAGAAAAATTCAGAGAGGATATGAAACCGCTATTAGGTCCAATAATGGAGGCCGACCCAGAAAAAAGAGTGTTACAAAACGCCAAATTCAGGGACCTCCTGGACCTACTATCTTCACTACACAACCTGGTAATAATCCCGTCACAAATAAACCTGTCAACGGTCTATGACCTAATGACGAAGATCGGACTAAAAGCCAGAGATTGTGTGGGAGAAAACTCTAGAGTATACACTCAAGTAAAAAACAAAATCCAGTATTTAAAACCGGAAATGAAAAATTTCGAAATACTGGAAATAATCCATGACATGATCCCAAAATCACTAGAGTCAAACTCTAACCAAATGTTCAAGGGTAATAAAAACAATGCCCCGGAACGCATGATGGAATGGAAAGACGTGAAAGTCAGCGTCAATGTTCCCAATAAAATCAGGGAATTCAAACACGACGAAAACCCACTGGTAACAAAAAACGCGTGTCGCACCTTCTGGTACAAAACGACGGTAGTCAGAGATCAGAAACCGGTAAACCGGAATTATGAAAACCCGACAACCTCGTCATACCGACCAGCCAACGAGGAATCAGCGAAAAGGGCTCTGAAAAGATCCTCGTCGGGAACACACCAAAGATACCACGGAAGTAAACGAGGAAAAAATTAAAAAACTATTTCAAAACAAGCTTAAAATTAGATTCAGGCACCGAGTTAAGTACCAACGACGAATTGGAGGAACCTTTCATAAAAACAAGTACCCCTAATGGAGCGAAATTACTTAATAAAAAATCATTTTTATCTGCATTCGTGAAAAAGGAGCAAGGGTTAGAGGACGATCTAGAAAGCTTATCGTCAGATGGGGAAGATATTCTAGAGCTACTTAAACAGGCTAGCAACAAAAAATCTAGAAAACCCTCAGCAAAAACATAAAAATCCAAAAAACGCTAGAGAATCGATCTCTAACTCCTCCCGCAAATTTTTCACGATCCAAAAAACTGTAAAATTCTCTAAAAAGTTAGGTAAAATTTCTCCACAACACAGTCTAAACGACAACCCTGCCAAAAAACTTTTGTCTCGAAACCGGCACAAAAATACCGGCTTGACACAAATACCAAAAACTGGCACAAATTATTTCTCTAGACGGCACAAAAAATAAAAAATTAGATATCAAATTTTATCACAGTCTCATTTCATTAAATAATATTTCAAAACGTAAGCAAGAGATAAAAATAGGCAATGAATCAAAACAGCAGCATTTTTAAGAACAAGGCCCAAAGGTCAGAAGATTTCTTCGAAATATTAGAGTGGCCAAGGCCACTACAAATAGAACCATTGTATCACACAGCACGCCCAGTCGCGGTTAAAAAACCTGAACTAATACCAATATTCATGGGAGAATATGAAACAATGCTAAACAGCAAATCTAATTTTCACTATTGGATTAAAATTTGTGGCTTAAAAAAGCACAACGCATCTAAAATAATGCAATCAACAAAGTCACTGACAATGACACTTACCCTGTTCAAACACGAAACAGAAGTTTCAAGCCTAAAAAACTGGGCAAATACTCTAGAGCAAAACTGGCCCGATACTATCCCAATAAATAAAAAAGGAGAGTTAAAAAACCCTCCAGGAAAAACCATTCTCAAACAACTGAAAAATGAATTCGGCCCTTTTCTTAAAAAAGAAAAGTTAAGCTTGAAGTTCAGACTAACTAAAGAGTTAAAAATTTTCAACAAATTTTCTGAAAAGCGCGTTTTGTACGACAATTTGGCAGCTATTACGAGAGTTTGTTGGATAGGGAGAAAGGAGCTAGGGAAATGGTCCCGCATCTGGTTTGATGAGCTAATAATAGCTTGCGAAATGATTTTAAAACAAAATTCAAACACAAACCTAAAAATCAAAACCATCAAATCAAAAGTTATAAAAACTAAAAAATCATGGGCCGAAAATGTACTGGAAAATAGAAAAACCTCTACAAAAATCAAGGGTCAAATCATTCATAACGAAAAATCAAGCCTAACGGTGACAAACAAAAATAGGCTAAATAAACAAGCACTAGGCAACCATGAAGATAATCAAAGTCAGGAAAAAACTGAAACAGATACAAATTATCAAAATACCAGATTCGGGGATACCCCAACTAACAAACCGATAAACTGGAATCATTTAAAAAACGCTAGAGAAAACTGCTGTATAAAAATCACTTACTAAAGTGTCATAAGAAATACTTATTACTGACAGCTAACAATTTCCCTTTATAAAATTATTTTTTTTTGTTATGATATACATAAAATTTATAAATTAAATTAATCAAAAATAGTCTCTCGCCAAACAATGTAAATTTTAGATAAAAAACATGAGCGCAGGTTATTCGATAACCAAAAAACGACTTGAAACAGACCCAATACCGGCAAAAATACCGGAAAATTTTGTTGACAAATGCAAATACATCGAAAATCATCCAAAAATAAAATTTAAGGACCACTCAAAAAACTATGAAAAAATAGATTTTAATTTCCAAGAAAAACCGGAAAGAGCGGCAGAACTGCTAAAATTGGAAAAAATAGAGCTCCATAAAATTAAAAAACTAGGCCTACATCAAACAGAAAACGAAATAGCCCTAGCCGTTACAGAATTAATAAAAAATGGAACAATCTCTAGAGAGCCTAATTTCCAAAAATTCAATTCGGTGGCAGCAACCACATTAGACGACAAGCCATTAAAATGGCCTTTCACACACTCAGAATGGCTAGAGTACTCCCACATCTGCCTGAAACTGGTAGACAAATTAAAAAGGAATCAAATAAAACCAACTTGGAACCTAGTCAAATACCGGTCAGAAGAAAACTTCAGAGCCGGTATTTTTCACGATTTTTCAAGTATATGGCTAATCACCATTAATCAACTCCCTAATGACAAAATTAAGCACAGATCTTATACCCTAATACATCGAGGACTAAATTTATTTAGGAACCAGGCAAATATTTCAAGGAAAAATGCCTTAAAATATAGAGACCTAGGAAAACTTTGTACAGGAGTAACAACAGATTACCAAAACAAAAACCTAATGCAAAAACTACCAGAATCCCTAAAATCCGGAAACAACATAAAAATATGCGGAATCAGGGAAAAAATTTTGGTAAATTATCCCATGATCAGGTCACCATGCGGAACGAAAAAATTACCCTTTTTTCAGGAAAATAGCAAAAAATCCAACCTAAACGCCAGAAAAATTACAGAGCAGATTGAGGAATGGCTAAAAACGGGGGCCATCAGCTGGGTAGGGCCGGAAAAGGAGGTAGAGAGCCCAATTAGGGCGGGCCTAGTCCTGGCTATGAACACAAAAATGACCCCAGAGGGCGAGAAAATCAAATTTAGGGTCTGTATGGACGGGGGCCCATGGACAATTACGAAATCACATAATCCCCCGTGCTTACTAAACACGATCACAGATGTACTCTTATTTCTAAAACCCGGGCAATTAATGTCTAAATGGGACGACAAATCAGGCTTCCACCACTTAAAAATGGACACAATCTCTAGAGATTACACACATTTTAAATGGGGAGGCCAGATTTTCGCATATAACGCAGCCGCATTCGGGATAGGCCGGGTCCCGGCAGACTATCAGATGGCCAATTTTGTAATAGTAAATTTCCTCAGAAAATTAAATATTCCAGCCTTCCTGTATTTGGACGATAGGCTCATTTTGGAAGATAACATTTCAGAAGCCACTCTAGAGAAAATAAAAAACGGGAGCGAAGCTCCCAAAAATGCTCTAATAGCTAATCTTCTCATGACAGCACATGGCGGTTTTATCTCTAAATCAAAATCCACTTTTGTATGCACTAGACGTCTGGAATTTCTAGGGGCAACCATAGATACGGAAAAACAAACGCTAGAAATCCCAGACGAAAAGTGGCAAAAATTTAGAAAAAATCTAACAGACACCCTAGCCAAAGATATCGTTTTCTACAAAGATCTCGAGAGACTTAGGGGGAGGATGTGCAGTTTTTTGATAGTAATCAAAAATATGCAAATGTTCATACGCGAAATCACCAGAGCCCTTATGGATTCTGACGAAAAAGATCTACCTTTTATACAAATAAATCGAGATCTAAGAACAGAGTTAGAACTATGGGACTCTGATGATATCAAATATATAAATAGAGTGAGACCTTGGCTACACGATAGTCCCGAACTTGTAGACATTTCGGTATATACCGACGCAAGTGGCTACTCAGGGGGGTGGTTCACAGAACATGACGGCCAAACTTTTTCATACTATTGGGGACCAGAGCACGCGGGATTATCAATAGCAACAAAAGAAGCCCTGGCAATACTACATTACGTAGAAAACCACAGGCATAAACTTCAAAATAAAAGAGTTATTATGAAGTGTGACAATCAAGCAGTATACCACTGCTGGGAAAAAGGTGCTAGGGAAAAGTCACTTAACGCGGCAATAACAAAAATAACGTTATTAGCAATTAAACACAACCTACACCTGAAAATAGAGTGGATCCCCACTCACACCCAATTAGCAGACGAGGCTAGCAGAGTTCTAGATCTAAACCAGGAAATAATAAACCCAGAGTGCTGGGATATTATCAAAAACCTAGGAGCAAAATTTAATCTCGACGGGTGCGCAACCTTCAATAATAAAAAATGTACCAGATACATCTCTAGAGTCAAAGAGACAGAAAATATCTGGACAAATTTTCTTTCATATGAACCAGAAAAAAGTGATATACTCTACATTTTTCCCCCAAAAAATGCCCAAACATTTATGGCAAAACATATTTTCACAAAATACAAAAATAATAAATTCGGAGCAATTTTTCATATTTTTGATAACTCACCCTATTTTTTACCATTCAGACCAAAAACGTCTCGGATAATAAATTTATCAGAAAAAGTAGATTATCCTACACTACTGCCATCAAAAACAAACCACAAAAAATGGGGGTATTACGAGCCAAATAATAAAAACTGCAAAGTAATATTAATCCTGAATAATCCAAAAACAAAAATCTGACTAACCACAAAAAACTTTTATCTTATACTAAGTAATAAAAAATTATTCCCGTTAAAAGTACATTATACCCATTTAGAATGGTAAAAGCAGCTAAAACCCTCAGAAGAAGAGCAATTGCGGTTAACTATAACCAACTCACTCTAGAGGTTCCAAGCGCTATTATAAAAAATAAACCAATCTACCCGTATGGTCAGACCAAATACGAGCAGCCGTTTTATTACAAATTACGAAAAAATGGCACAAAGGCAAAAGAAATCGGAGAAAATGAAGACAAAAAGGCATTTATTATCAAAACATTAAATACCGGATTAACGCTACTGAGATCTATAATATTAGAAGATCAGGTTAATTTTCTAGAACTTAAATCGGTTACGAGCATAATAATAACATATTTGCCTGACCGATCTAATGATAATGAGGAAATATTATCAACCACACTCTGGGCCAACTTTAACAGATACCTGTCAAGGTCAAACAGACGTACAAGCATGTACAGACTATCTCAGGCAGCCCAACAAATGGGCAACGAAATACCCGAGTTAAAGCAAAATTGCAATAACTTAATTCATAAAATCTATCGCCTTATTAACGGCGACACGGGCAAAATTTTCGATAATTGGGATAGGGCCCAGTGGGCAGCCTCACTAGAAAATAAACCGATCCGTTACTTCAAAGTCGCGGGAAAACTCCATGAAAAACTCTAGGGATTTAAACAAAATCACGTATCAAAAATTCAGTAGAGAGAAACCCTTAATGTATGATACAAATATTCAATTAAAAAACCTGTAAAAATTAAAAAACTTACAATTTTCACGGCAATAAATAAAAACAAACATTTCGAATAAATAATTTTCATATAAAATTCTCCATTATAGACTGATAAATAACACGGGAAGAACCAATGAGAAAAATAGTACAATTTCGTAACTTATCTACAACAAATTGCAAATAATTTACGATTTCTTCAAAAAATAAAAAGCCAAATAACATTTAACTAAAACTTAAGTCTCGTAATTGGAGGGCAAAAGTGAGAAGAAATAAAATATAAAATCATAACAACCTCAGAAAATAACACGAACTTTAAAAACATTAGAGGTTGTCTCTTCACATATCCGCAAAAGTGGGAAACAATAATTAAGCCTAAAACAACACAAATTACGCTAACACTTTCGCGCACAAAAATCATTATTGGCGCCAAAAAACAGCTGTACAAAAAACATGATAGGGTGTCGCTTACTAGTCCCCCCACAGCTATAAAAACCCGCTGAAACTCATAAACAATTTTAATCCATTAATTTAAAATCACGTTAAATACGTGTTTAATTAAAAATCTAATAATAACATAAAATGGCCGTAAAATACCAAACTCCAACCTCCTCAATCGACGAGAATGCTCTTATGGAGAATTTCGATTACGAACCCAACTCCAACGACACAAGTCAGGATATACCCTCAATTAAAACCGGTGACTCAGAATATGAGTCCATAGTTACAGTAGAATCCGATGAAAAATTCTCGGGCTCTATTATAACTATAGAATCGGAATCAGAGGAAGAGGTTCCAGAACCTACTGTAAAAACCTGGCCAGAGCTGTTCGATCTGGAAGTTCATGAGGCCCTACGATACAAAGAATATCTATACGATAATATTGTAGACATCCCTCGCCACCTTTTCAAACAAGTGAACGATCAATTATATTACATTGAAAATCTCTAGAGCATGGTAAACTCTAGAAAACTGTTTAGAAAAATTCCTGTTTAAAAACTGTAACAGACCAAAAAATAAAAACGGCTTTTTTCAAAGCTAAAATCCAAAATTTCAAATATTTACAACCTACACTTGTTTTTCAGAAAAGTTAGTTTATTAAAAATTATACTACAATGGAAATCGGTTATACGGAAAATGATCTAGAAATTGACAATTTCCAGGATCCAACCTCATATGAGGATTTGTTTCGAAAAGAGGAGGCCCAAAAACAAAGAAATATAAAAAATTTTCGGCCAATAATCTACGAAATGGTCCTCCCTAAAGAGGTAGCAGCCGCTCAGCAAAAAATGGAAAATATCGGGGAATCAACGTTCCATAAGGAAAAATCCCTCGATATAGCCAACAATATTAAGGACGCTGAAAGGGAAAAGCGGGCCGAACAAACCCTTAGGGACGAGGAGGATGATCTAGAAACCTTACTAGAAAAATTCCGCACTACATCCGAAAAACAGGAATCCGAACCAGATTCCTTAAAACCTAAAGAAATCGCTTTTTTAAAGCAAACGGACGAAACGCTCTTAAAAAAGTGGCTAGTAGACACTAGAGTCCAGAGACAATTAGTCTCAAAAAATCGGGTCTCTTTGAACAGCATTCGAAGGGGCATGGAGCAGGACTTAAAATTACTGCGAAAAACCTCCACCGGTAATAGCTGGCGGTTTAACGAAATAACCGGTAGAATGATGGCCACATATAAATCCGCCCCTAAATACGTCATACAAAACCTTAAACGTAGTAAGGAGGATATAGGGCGTGACATAGCAAAAATGTTTTGTAAAGCCGAAAGCTTAAAAAAGCTTAATCTGACAGATGTTACAAAATTGCTAACAGAATATAAGGAGGTTTGGGAACCGGAGGATTCGATGTACAATACCCTCGCAAAATCACTAGAGAATATAGAGGCAAATAAAGCCGATATCTCTAGAGTTGGAATAGTCCAATCATGCTGGGCAATCCTCTCGGTAGAAAATCAATCCCTGGCAGAAAAAGCCATGGACATAATTTTCAATAATTCGGCTTCGGCCTATGAATTCAAATTACCGGCCAAAGTGGCAGAACGGGCCGAAAAGGTAAAACAGGATGGAAAAGGTGAAGCATTCTTAAAAAAGAAACAGCAGATCCGAGACCATACTGTTAATACCAAATTCAAAAATTTGTTTAAGGAAAACAAAGGCCAAAAAACGGCCAAAAAGGGCTATCAAGGAAACCGGCCTAATAATCCAAAACAAGGCCAAAAACAGCCCCAAAACCCAAATAACCCCAAAAAACGCCCGGCAGAAAAATCTACCGGATATAAGGGCAAAAAAGAAAATTTCATCCAAAACTATGACCCCACAAAGAGCGGTAATAAAAAGCCAAAATATAACGGCCCAAAAAGAGAGAAATAACTCTAGAGTGAAAATTAAAAATATTATTTGAAAATCAATACAACCATTTACTAATTAACCATAAAATTTAATTTTCTTATAAATAAACTGAAATAAAACCAACTTTGAATATAGTTGCCCTAATAAGAGCAGTTTCAGAATGTTAAACGTTGACGATATCCTAGAAACAAACGTCGATATTTTTTCGAAAAATCGAAAAATGTTGCTGAAATTAATCGCAAAAACAAAAGAAATCGATGACGAGTTGCTAATCGAAATGATAAGGGACTCTAGAGGAACCTTAAAAAACAAACTCCGAAAATTCCGTAGATCGTCAAAAAATATCGAGGAAATTTGTGACCTAGCAGTCATAATTTCCATAGACGACACAGAATTAGTAGCGGTAGAAACAGCACTAGCAAAAACTTTAAATAAAAACAATTAATCGTAAAGAAACTCAATTAAGATTACAAAAAATAAATTTTTATAAAATGTCAAATAAAATGCCAAAAACAATTATTATTAGAAAATTAAAACATAAAACACTAATTAGAAATTTATGAAATTTAGAATGAACACTAGAGAGCTAAACAAAGAAGATCGTCCTTATAGAGCCGTGAAATACACTCTATCTAGATTTCTAAAAAACAACAAAATAAAAAAATGGGAACACGTAACGCTAGAAATTTTGGAAAATTTCGCTAGATATTATATAACAAATAAGGACGAGCTCTGCAAAAGTAGAAAAACAACCCTAAAAGGCTACGTAATAAAAAGTTTCTTATATTACCTTTTTAGGGTAATAGAGGCGGAAACCGGAAAACAATTACCGAGAATCTTAGAATCCAGGGTCAAAAGAACAGCCCAAAGATTCGCAAGGCCAATTCTGGCCAAATACCCGCAGATAAAAAATAGGGCAAAAACATTTAAATTAAAAACCATAGCTAAGGCTATAACGGCTGCTTTCAATAAAAATACAGACATAATGGCAGAAACAGCCCTCTGCTTAAGTCTTACATTTGGTACAGGCTGCAGACTTGCAGACGCCCTAAACATATACACAGGTGACATAAAAACAATCAAAAATAAAAACGGTAATTTCATAAAAATAAACCTGCGAAATAGCAAAAATAATTTGCTAGGTACAAAGGCCGAACAGCTGACTTTCAAAATCGGCCTAAAAAATGTAATCAAATTAGACTATGATTTATCTAATTACCTCTCTAGAGTAAACCTAAATTCTGATAAATTATTCAACCAAAAAATCTCACAGAGCTCCAAAGTAAAGAAAATAACTTATCAACTTAAAAAATTAAGTAGGGAACTCAAGCTAGGATGCAACATAGGAGCACATTCAGGCCGAAATACCATGCTACTAAGTCTATGCCATGCAGGGGTAGACGAGGAATCCAAAAATATAAAAATGCGTTGGAATGCAAATAGTTTAATGGCAAACCACTATAGGGGATTACTATTAGAATGCTCAGAACTAGGAGCCACTGAGCAACTATCCAAATCAAACTTCAATCAAGAATAACCACAAAATTAAAACGCCAAAAAATTAACCTAACAATATAACCTAATTATACTTTTGATTACATAAAACCAATAAAAAATTAACTTTTAGAATGTACACTAGAGTGGAAATAACTGAGGACCGAGCACAAATAAGGGAGGCTTTCGAGGACCTAAATCTCTATATAGAGCATTTTATAGGGACTCAAAACCTTAACTTACTGCGCAGCAAACTACGGTTTTTACACCAAATAACAGCTAAGGGCGAGTTAAAAAGCCTAGTGAGGGGAGTCTTAACCTATCTAAAAAGATGGCCAATAAAAAAGGTCTGGTTAAGACTCTGCACAATCCTAGAAAAATACACTTCTAGACATAAAATAAAATCCTTACAAAAAATAAGGATCATCGAAAATCATCGATTCATGGGACACGGAGCGGTATTAACCGCTCTAAACGGCACAAAACTTCTGTCCATAAAACAAGAATGATGCCAAAAAATATATTTTCAATTAATAAAAACTATCTTTATTAGCAAAAATATTTAATCAAAATATAATGAAAATAAATTCTTAAATCTATAAAAAATATTTTTACATTTTAGAATGGCCGATATCGGAAATATTTTAAAATTGATCGAAATATTGACTTCCGAAATTAACGGGTACTGCAAATATGAAACAGTCTGGATAACTCTAGAGAATGCAAACAGGGTTATCGTGACAGGCCTAAGGGATATAAATAAACAGTTACAGGATAACGACCAGAATCACGAAATAATGGAGTGTATCGTCAATAAACTGACAAAAAGTCACTTAGAAACAAACATTCTAAGATGGTGGGGAGAATCAATGGATTTCCCAGGATACACAGAAAAACATGATCAAGCATCATACGATATATTTCACCTACACACAAAATTAATACTACCACAAACCTTACTACTCACGATAACTCTCGCGCACCTAGTCGAACAAAAAACCTACGCCTAAAAAATCCAAATTTAAGGCGACATATTTATTTACAGCTCAGAAAAAATCATAAAAATCGATTTCATTTCCAGGCAAATAAAATAACAAAAAACAAAACACACGAGAAAAATCAGAGAAACTCTTAAAAAACATTCAAAAACTTTTCTTAAAAATTGAAATTATTTCAGACAAACGTTTAAAAATGAGCAGAACCTACAAAAAAGTAGGGATAATGGATAACCCAACCTTCCGAAAAATTTTGAAAGATTCGATTATCCTGAAAGGCAATGAAGCCAACATACTCACCATACAAAACTGCCTCGAGTTACACTACCAGGACATGACCATACCGTTTGGCCAGATAAAATTATTAAAAAATAACCTTAAATCAAATAGTGATATGCACCGCTGGTACACCCTTAAAACCCTGGGCTTGCTTATGCACAAAATAGAGAAATTCCCCATAACAGGGGATAAAATAAAAACAAACTCTAGAGTCAAAACTAGGTTCCAAAATTTAAAAAAGCAAGTTCAGGAATTAAGGGGAAAAATCCTAGATGCCGCGGGGCCTAGGGCCGAAAATGAACACGAGGTCACAGCCGTTATCTTCCAACTAGCCACAGAAAAAATTTCAAAAAATGAGCTAGAACAAAACTGCCTAGAAATAATAACGGAGGCAGAAAATTTCTGGCAGGAAGAAATTTTCCTAGAATATATGGAGGTTAAGGGGCAGGTACATGTAAACAATTTTTCATGTATAACAAATACATCCTGGGTCAACGACTCAAATAATATTATCGAAATATTAGCATACAATAACTTGACTAGCGAATACAAAAATTTTTCTGTGAAAAACAATTCCTTTTTCGAGATAAAAAACAATAGAGTCAAAAAACCAGAATTATCAAGACTAGAATATGACGATAAGGTCATACTAGGAGATAGTAAAGAAGAAATTTTCTTAATAATAAAAATTAACCCATCTAGAAAAAGCGTAAAATTTCTAGAAGAAAACTTCTCTTCGGCTTGTGACCTCTAAAAATGCGGCATCTAGGGTCACAATATCAAAAAATGTAAAATATTTTTGTAAAAAACCCTATATACTGCAAAAGAAAATAACCACTTTTTTCTGACGAAAATTCAATAATAAAAGCCAGACTGAAAAACAAAACCATTTCAAAAAACTTTTGTTTATTAAAACATAAATGAGCATGAAACAGACAGGGAAAAGCAAAAATACACGTAACAGGTCAAGTAAGACCAAAACCAAAAATATCCGTCAAAAATGCGCGGGAGAAAAATCTAAACTCTAGAGGAAAATTATTAGAATATTAGCTCTAGCGAGGCAAATAAATCCAAGATGTGCCGTTTAATATACGTAACATCTCATCACAGGTACAACCTGGAAACAATTCAGCAAAACGAGACGCATCACCGTCCAAAAAAGTTTTCAAAGCAGCCCCGCGCACTTTACACGGATAATTAAGGCAAAGTTCAGCAGAATAAGCAAGGTAAGACTCAACTTTGCCACCGGGATCCAAATAAGCCAATCGATCAGCATACAACCCTGGAATATTAGGCCGGGAAACGGGAAGTTTAATTTGGAATCGCAAAATCTCGCGATAAAGGTCTAATTTCTCCTCAATTTTCTCCACCAAATAAATATACTGGGGCTTAGGCAAAACGTGCCGAGACCAGGTAGAGTTAAACCGAGAAAGGCTAACAATCTCCCAATTACGGTCCACAGCATCGGATTCACGAAACATATTAATTAGCCCGTAGGACATAGGAATTCCGTCGACATTCATAACTCCAGGGCGATATCTCGACATACTCTAGAGAAATAACCACAAAAGCTTGCTGGTTGAAAAATTTTTTTTTTTTTATGAATTTGTTACCTCAAGAAATTCTTGAACAATTATAAATAATCGAGGTCTGATTTTATCAAAATCAACGAAAAATAAATAGACAAAAATTGATACAACAGGTGACCTTCAGCCAATAAGGCGGAAGCACCAGGGAAATAAATAACTCTAGAGACTAGATTAAATATGAAACCCATAAACACATACTCCAAAGAAAAAAGCATTCAGTTTAAAACATAGGAAAATAATACGTAGAATAAACAACAAAATTAAAAAATACTAAACTAACTCAAAACCACAAAAATAAAAATACTAACAATACTAAAGATAGGATAATAATTGGTATAATATATCTTTAAGATACTTAAAGCTGAAGGTTTCCTTCACCCATTACTTGTAATTAAAGTGCCTTAAGGGGGTAGGTGTCGCTTTTTGGTACCTTTCAATCACGTCTCAGAACAGTTCTAGGGCAGTTGTAAAAAATCTGAGGATACTCGTTTGTAGATCTAGCCTTCGTCTAACGATTACACATCTCAAAGTCAATCTTGGTACATCACACCACCTGGTGGTGAGTCTATTCTAGAGCACTAAACGGTTTTTTTTAAATCTATCTTCTTTTTCACCCCACATACAAAGCGTCTCAAAACCTACACAAAGTAGCGAATTTATAAGAGCAAAAAAGTGATGAGAAGGAATTTTTCGATTTTTGACTTTTTTTCTTCTAGAATCTCACTTGAACGCCGATTTTGCCAGTTTTTCGACTTCAAACTCTATCTTCTTTTTCATGAATGTTCAGAATGAAGCCATTTTTTCGACTAAGGTAGATAAATATAATGCGGTAAAAGTGATGAGAAGGAATTTTTGAATAAAATTCTAGAATTCCAGAAAATTGAATGAAAGTGAACCGGAAATGAAAAGTTCGAAAAAAAAGTTCGTCTNATAAAAATCTACGCGATGAGAGTTGTAGGGACCATGTTGTAGGGACCAATCCCTCTCAATTTTGGCCGGAACCTCCTTAATTAGGGACCAACCCCCTTCATTAGGGAACAAACCCCCTTAATTAGGGCCGGACCCTCCCTTAATAAGGGACCAAACTCCCTTAATTAGGGCCGGACCCCCCGTTAATTTGGGAACAAACCTCCTTAATTTTGGCCGGAACCCCCTTAATTAGGGCCGGTACCCCCTTAATTAAGGACCAACCCCCCTTAACTCGAACTTTCAGACGAAGTTTTAGACACGTGTCAATCTTCTTTATCACGCCCTTCCTACTGCGCAAAGACTCAGATCGAGGTCAAAGACGAACGCAAAGGGAAGGGCCAGGTCATCCCTATCTTAGATATCCTATTACGAGGAAGGTAGATCAAAATTGCCTAGGTAAAAATACAAACCAATTGTGTGTTCAATTCAGGGATTTGATTGGTTGGTTGGCCCGTCTCACTCTCGTTTGTATTTGGTTTGTATTTTACCTTGTAATTTTTACCTTGTAATTGGTTTGTATTTTTACCTAGGCATTTTTGATCTACCTTCCTCGTAATAGGATATATCTTCAAAACTAATTTTTCGAACCAAAAGTAAATTTTTGAAAATTCTGGACAAAATGTACTTTTCCGTTTTTGTCATAACTATCATAGATTTACAAAGCTGAAAAACCTTTAACAGTGTTAATTTAACACCCTTTGCTGAACTCATCATAATAAATTATAGTTATCGACGACTATAACTTATCGTCTTTTTTTAGATAATCAAAAAGATGGTTGAGTGAAAGCCAGCGATTCACTCGAGAGTCTCGACTCGAGAGTCTCGACTTAGAACTCCCCCTGAGGCGAAAGATTTTCCAAAACTCATACAGCTAAGTTGAAGTGTTCCTAAAATTCATATACACTATGGGATAGAAATTCTATCTTATAGTGGATGTGAATCTAGGCAACACCTCAACTCGTGTTGTGGCGCTTTCGGACATAAAGTAAGAAAAGCAAAGTTCGAAATTCCTGGCTTTGAAAAACCAATTTTTACGTTTGCTGATTTTATTTTTGAGCAACTAAAGCGAACGATAATAGCAAAAAATANTTGCGTAGGTGACCACATATTTCTTATATGCTATTCGAAAAATCATATGTCATGGTTTTGTGATTTTTGGTCAAAAATATTTGGAAATATTACGAAAATTTTCCTCATTTCTTGTTCAAAAATTTTCAAACTTATTTTTCTGGAATCACCGGCTGAAAATATTAAGAATGCCACCTTTTACTTAATTCAAATATGTCCTCGTTTTGTTTCTTTGCCCTTGTTTATACTCTGAATCATACTTTTTGCAACGAAGCTACGGTTTGGGAGAAATCCACCGAAGCCCTCTTTAATCCAGAATTAAAGAAAAAATAATTTCACCGAAACTTGCCAAATTGGTAGGCTGACCAATCCACCGTTGAAAATTTATTTTGTTAAACTAAGGAAAAAATATTACTTTCGATGTGCTTAAATTTTGTTTTTTACGTCTTTTTTCAATATTTTAAATTTTGACGTAGAAATCGTATGAAAACCAATTAAATAAATTTTAAACGGTGGTTGAGACAGTTTTTTACGTTTACTAATTAATAAAAAATAAATTTCACCCTTATTTAGACACCTTCGATAGCAAACACGGGTTTTTTAGTGTTTTTTCAAAAGACGATTTATAAAGTAAAAATAATCGATCTGAAAAAATTCAGATTATACGAAGTAAGCTCAAAAGTGGCAACTTTTTTTTTTTAAGTTTTATTCGAAAATTTTCGGCGTGGCATCGATGTGGCAGATTGGTACATTTTTTCAGAGCGATATAGAATCTATCGTGGCGTGGATGTCCCATGAGCGTTCTTTATCAATATGAAAGTAAAAAAAATGTGAAAATTGATTTTTTTATTTTTCAACTTCAATAAAAGTCCCAGGGCCGGAGCCCATCTTACCACAAAAATTAGGGACAACTTTTTTATGGGCTACTTTAAAATACTGCAAAAAACTTTAAAACCTATCAAGACCTAAAAAATGGTCAAAAATGACGAAATATAGAGAAAAACAGCCTTTTTGGAAAAAAATGACCTTTAACTTGCGTTTTATTATGAAAAAATGTCCTGACTATCAAAAGAGATGACGCCGAGTACAAACTAAATTTTATTGCGGTGGTACAAAAAAGTGTTGTTAATTTAATCGATAGTTTAGAAATGATCATCGCGCGACCATGTCATCAGTTGACATACGGAAACTTAATTGATACCAGAAAATTTAGTCATTGATTCTGATTATTTTTTTATGAAGAATTCAAAAAACTACTAATAAAAATTTTTGGACTCGATTTGCGGAAAATTTTCATAATATTACAAAAAAAGTCGACAAAAAATGACAAATAAAAATTTTATAATTTTTCAAACAGCGGTCAGAAAATATGTAGGCATGCATGAAAAAAGTTAAAGTAGCTATTTTGTTTGTTATTACCCACAAATTTTAATAAAAAAATCAGAAAAAATTTTAGACGATAAATGCCGAAAATTTATTAATGCTTAGAATTTTTTTGAAATTTTTACGAATTCAAAAATGAAAATTCGAACTCAAATTTTTCCTAAAATAGATAAAAAATTATTTTAATGAGCTGAAACACATTCATTATGGTTGAGCTAACGATAATAAGCACAAAAAAATAAACCAACTAATTATTTTTGTATGTTAAATTGACTCCAGTCTACCGAGTCGATGCCACCTTTTTAAGGAGGTTGTGAGTGTAAAATCTAGCTTATTGCAAGCAAATTAAAATTGCTATAACGTTGGAAATATAGCAGAAGCGTATACATTTGAAAATGCATATGTTAATTCAAACCGTGATGATAACTAATTGAGAATTTTTTTTTATTTTGATATAATTTTCATGGCCAGAGGGCNTTTTTTACAACAATGGAGAATTTCTTTTCTCATCATTTTTCGAAAAAGTTGGACCGAAAATTGAAAATATGAGAACACGAAATTCTTGGCGTGTAACTGGAGTACAATCTCGGAAAATTTCATCACAGTTGTATGCAGTATGTAAAAGTTTTTACCTGATGGAGAACAAAAATCAAGCACTAAATTTCTTTGACGGTCAACAATTTACCTACTGATTTGTGTTCAATCAAACCGCAAAAAGTGGGCGGACAAAATATATTCCTAATTATGTCAAAAAATGGGTCATGTTACATGACTCATGTAATAAACAAAAGCTACTTTGAATTGCTTGCATATTTTCAACAACTAGTACCCACAACCCCCTTAAGGGGATTGTGGGTGCTTCCAGCAATTTGCTGGGGAAAAATAAGCCCTTTTACAAACTAAAATATCTTTTGTGAGAATTGAGTGAACGTTTATTTTTCCAATTGTATATTGTAGTCCCTAACCTTGAGAAGTCAAAAATTGATTCATTTTTAGAAAATATTATCACATCAACCTTTAAATGCATAAAACCATATTGCTGGTATTTCTTTCCATTAAAGTATACCGTCATATCCACGTATCCAAAAATCACATAATGCCGATATTATTGGTCAGAAAAAAATTCTCTACAATTGCAACCAAGAATATTTTATAAATTCATCTTAATTNCCGGCATAATTATTCTCAAAACTCACCAAAATTCGGACGAATAAAAAAAATCGGGCGTTTTATAAGTATTCAAGACAGAGCGGATAACTTGATTACTGGAAGTAATCTACCGATATAAATATATAAAATATCTTATTGCGGAATTGACTATGCATTTTAGGATGATTGAATAAGATAAGGATCTATTTGCATTATTTGAGTATTTTTTTTGTTTTTCATTAAGTCGTATAATTTTTTTATTCTTTAGTCTTGAATTTTTTTTTTTTGTTTTAAAATAGATTTTGAGGTTCAATTTCTATGATTTCAGATGAAGGGTCTATGGGCCTGTTTCTCGCAGACCCAAATTACAGCCTACGTACTTTCAGCAGAATTGGAGCTAAAGATTTTTACTTTAACATGTGACATGTCTAGTTTTTTATGCTACAACCACTTTTTAACCACAAAATAATTGGTAAACAAGTGCGAGGTTTCAATTTCAGCGTTTTGAACATAGCCTTAAAGTATACATCATGATTAAAATGATTGTATGGTTGATTCGATGACTTGAATTTGACGCTCAAACATCATCAGTTATTTTGTGGTTATCAGGTAGTAAACCTTATCTCCCATTCACAAAACAAAATTTTACTGTACTGGCGATCTGGCTTTTTTCTTCCTGTCTATCGAATGTCTCTTGCCTGTATTCTCTCTTCATAAACCCATGTGCTCTCACTCCCGACTTAAATGCGTAGATTTAAGAAAATCTTATGCACATGACCCAAAAAATGCTCTACAAAGAGAGCAAATAAAATTGGTACCCAGTTTTATGACTTTTGAATTCCTATTTCAAATCGCTGACCGGCCCAAAATTCTGATGCCAGTGGCATTTTCAGCGTTCTAATCCTGCCAATTGCAATTTGGCATTTTTTTGCCAGGTTGAAGCATGTAGGATAAGCAAATAATAGGGAAGGGATAGAAAAGAAGGCTTATCTAGTTTTTTCGCAATTTTTTTCCACTTTCAGCGGTTTCAATTCAGTTCGGTCTGGTCCTGTTTTTAGGGCTGATTTTATTTCCCAATTTTTTGATTTTTGTATGTGTGTGTACTACGAACCTCGAGTTGGCGTCGGCTTTCTTTTGTGGTTTAGACTTTTCAAATTTTTGCCCAGCTAAAAATATTTATACATTTTGGATATCAAATTATTTTGATTGCTCGAGAATCACACACAATAGTCAAAGTCACTTATTTTAGAGCTTGTTTTCTGGGGTATTTTAATAAGAATAAATATTTTTTGACTAAAGGATTGTTGATCGTTAAAGCTTTAAAACAAGCAACTAAAAAACTGTAATTCGGGAAAAGTAAAAAAAGTAAGTTAACAAATTGACTCTTATTTTATATATCACACTCTTGACACTTTCTCACCAACTTTTTTTTCACAATTGCGCCGGCGTGGCGATGGAGCACCGTTTTTTCGGCGATAACTAGCGTTTAGGACAATCAATAAAAATTAAAATATTTTTTTCAAAAAAATGGTGTTTCGAAAAAACCTTTTTTTTGGAGACAAGGCCTCAGGTTATGTAGTCGTCGACATTAATTAGGAACTGTCCGACAGCTTTTATTGGATGCGTGATTATTTCATATTGGAAAGGGATAAGAGGGCACCAATTGCTAGCTTTAATATCTTCTTCACAAACGTCAACATTTCCTTTATCTAATAATTTTTTGTAATAAAAACTTGAAAAAAGTTTTTCGTGTTTAAATTGCAAGCAATTATATCCTATTTACGAGGAAGGTAGATCAAAATGCCTAGGTAAAAATACAAACCAATTGTGTTTCCATTCGGGATGGATGGGTTGGTTGGCCGCGTCTCACTCTCGTTTGTATTTGGTTTGTATTTTACTTGGTAATTGGTTTGTATTTATACCTAGGCATTTTTTATCTCCTTCCTCGTAATAGGATTATGACTATATAAATTTATATCTCTTTAAACTCTTGTTGGACTTTGCTATTTGGTATAGTTCATTATACTCTTACGTACTAGACCAAACTAGCAAAAGTCCCACTAGGCTAAAGAGAGAGAGATATTCACCACTCTTTCTTTACATATATAAGTCCAATTGCTTCGAGGCAAAAATGAGAGAGTAAATATAGCTTTTTGTCCTCGAAGCGTGAAATAAGTCTGGTTACCTATAATTCCTCATAATCGACCAAATGAATACGGAGAGTTGAGCGGCAATTCCCCAAGTACCATACAACACATAAAGCAATAAAATAACTAAATACAATTTTAAATAAAGTTTAATGTCTCAAATTTTGTGACAAAAACATCATATCTTTTCCTAACCAAAAGCTTTTTCGGAACGACTCATCTGGATTGGACGTCTTATAATCTAAGGGCACTAACAATCCCATCGATCATGCTGGTTTAACCGCGGTCAACACAGATTTTTCAAAAACAAAGATCCTAGAGCTAGAAGGAGAAAATTTTGAGATTTCGCAAAAACTGTGTATTGTCTGGATTTCAGTCTTTAGGAGCTGATTTTTCGATTTTATGTCCGAGAAGCCGTAATTGGCTTCGAATGTGACAAAAAGACGTTTTTCGACGTTTTGATACAAGGCTTTCAGTTGAAATGGTATAAAGTCACTTTCGGAAATCCCTTTATCACTTTTGGTTAAAGAAAAAACAATGCCCGGGGTTTTTTTTTAGGGGGCCCCCGGGGGCTATCCTTGTTAAAGTGTGATTTTAACGTTGTGGCTACGCATTCTAACCAAAAAGTGATTAAGGGATATAGAAGCTGCTTGGTATCGAATAAAATGGCTGAGAAAGTACTGTTTTTAAATTTCGGCGTGATTGCGTGATATTAACACTATGGTCTTATTTTTTAACACAGAAATTTTTTGAAACAATTGAAAGTTTTTCACATAAATTATGTTTTAATCGTGGACATCGTTTTGTTTCAAAATCAGATCGAAGTTCTAATATCGTTTCCAGAAAATCATACCGAGATTTATTCAACTCATCTTATTAAAATTAATTTGATCTTCGAAAATAAAATTTTTGTCTTCTGGTCAGAGTTTCACAAATTAGGTAGTTTCAGTTTGAATCCAAATAAATTTTTTGCGCAGAAAGTATAACAATATTATTTCGCGTTCTTTAAATTTTATGCTTGGTCAAATATCGAAATTTGATAGAATAACTATTAACCATATTTTGCTATATCGTTCACAGCAAATATATCCAATGCCACTTCTGTCAATTACGCCAATCAAACCAAATACGAAAAGTACTTTTTATGCGATATTTAGGACCATGTGAGCTTCTTATATTTCCATATATTATCCCATACCCTTTCCAACGAAAACTCCAGTCTCAAAAAACGTTTCTATTGTATAGCGCGTGTTCGAATCCCGACTTGCTTGTCTAAATGATTGTTTAGGATTGCTTTTGATGATTACACCCGATTCAAATTTAGCGGTCCAATATCAAGCACACTGTGCCTTAATCATACTCAAGACAATCAGTGAGACAACATTAGTGGATTCGAACACGCGCTATTAGAGTACTAAAGTTTTTAGAGATGGAGTTTCGTTGGTAAAAGGAGATCCCAAGTTGGGATTCCCACCTCGAAGTCATTTTTTGATTTTTGAAGTCTTCACGGAGTCTTATCTGAGAATAATCATAGTATTTTTTCGAAATAGAAAAAAAGTATCAAAACAGAGAAAACTCAATTCCAAGTCAAGCCGCTGATAATTTTGCGTACGTCAAAGCCAGTCCCAATGACCACTGGCCTTGCCGAGCCTGTATTAGACCATTGTTGAGTTATTTGAATTTATTTAAGGACTTCAATTCGGATGAGTTGCTAGTTTTTAATGGATGAACTAGCAGGGGTGTCTGTGATGGTCCAAGGAATTTTAATTTATTTTTCTATCTTTTTTTTATTATTCTTAGCCAAAGGGTTTATGCCTTTATTTGTGACGTTCCAGCAGTTTTTGATCTTTTTCATGATGGCTCCTCACCTAAATTAATCGATTAATTTCATCAAAATCGGAATTAATTAAATGAATAATTTCCTTACAAATTAATGATAAATCAAAGATTTTAGATTTAAATCTAGTAGCGGTGCCAAATTAGGGATATGACCCGTCATGACGTAAGCATGATTATTCCGCTAATAGCGAATTCCTATTCTCATTGACTGAGACGCACTTGCTCTAAGCGCTTATTGCTCCTGAAATGTTTACGGGACAACTAATAATTTCAAATTTGTATCTTTCTATAAAAAAAAATATAAACTTTGTGATCTGTTGTTTTCCAAATCGAGAAACTTTTTTCGTGCGTCATCAAGAATACTCGGAGGGCAAATCTGCTTCTAATTTTTCATAAATTAAATGACATTTTTTCTGTCAACATTTCTCGATTAAAATGATTTTTTTGCTTAATTCCTGTTAATTTTTCTCGTGATATTGTTAGATATCATATTGTAAATGATGAGTATTATTTCCCAATTGTCAAGTTATTTTGTTTTATTCAATTGGGGAAATTGTAGTTTTTAAAGTAACCCCTTATGAAAACGATAATATGCTCCAAAGGAAACCGTTCTTTTTAATTACAAAAAATGAGCTTTCAAATGCCCCCTCGAAAAAAATTGTGACATGTCATATCCCTGCTCACACTTATGTGAATCTAGGCAGCTAAACAGCGTCAAACTATAAATTTTCTATTGAGCTGCCTGATTAACATTCAGTGTCAAGTTGGGACACTGTCAACATGGATATGTTGCTTAAAAGTTCGTATATTTATAAACCCTATAAAATTTTAAAAATCCGATCTTGGCTCTACGCCAATCAGAATCAGGCTGGCAAAATTGGTGGATAGGCATTATCGGCGATAGGCGCTTATTTTTACGCAAAGTCGAAAGTCTATTCTGGTGAGTTCCAAAACTTTTTTGGCAAAATAATCAAAACTTTTGGCAAATATACAGTATGTAAATAAATTATTCAGAACAACAATTTCGATAAAATTGAGGGGACTCGCGTACACGTGTATTGTTCAATTCATTTTTAGGCGCTCGTTCATTGGCTAAATCTTGACAAGCCTTCTCTGCTTTTCTCGAACAAAATATTAACATTAACCCGTATGTCTAAAATTCATTTGATTATTTCTATTATTTTTACACATCATCTGGTGTAACCAGGAAATTCTCACGATTTAAGATACCCTACCATAAAATCGATAAACACTGCAAAAAATAATAAATTTCTTGTCTTAGAATTACATATAAAATCTGATTACGTAGATCCTAGAATGAATTAACGCTTTAATTCAAACTTGTCATCAAATTCCTTGGTTCAAATAAAAAATTACCGTAATGCAATTAAATATTTAACGATTCTGGTTGTTTTGACCTGACACATGGGAAGAAAAGTGGGTGCCGCAAATATGTTGTCGAAAAGTTGCAATAGAGACGTTCTAATTCAACTTATTCCAATACAAAACACTATATTACTGTAAATGCATTTTCTATTTCTCTGATGCTTTCGAGAAAGCCAATTGCCAATTTAAACCAAAGATAGCTTGTCTAGAGATATCAAAACGACAATTTAATTTACGATGGTCATTTCTAACCGCAAAAATCACGCCTTTAAATTTCAAAATAATTATAACACAATTAAACTCATAAATATAAAAAATAATCAATAAGAATACTAAATTGAAAATTGAAAAGGCTTGAAAAAAAGGTTTAATAGTGTTAGGATGTCAATCGGAAATCTTAAAATTCAATTGGCTTTTGAGCTGATCAGCTAATACCAGCAAATACAAAATTGATCACGAATAGTAACTCATAATGAAACAGGTGAATCATGACGAACAGATTGTAGTTATCCTAAAAACTGTAGTATTTAATTTTTTCCTTAGCATATCGCCTTTATCACTTTTTGGTTTAGATTGCGTAGGCCCGACTACTCTTTTAACGTGTGATTTTAAAACGTTGTGCTACGCATTCTAACCAAAATGATAAAGGATATAAGACTTTTGAACGTGTACTCAGTTGCTTAACCGTACTCAGATATTCAAAACAACCCTGTACTCCAGACAAGTGTCAATCGGCACTTACGAATTAAAGAAAAATCATATTTAATGCCTTCACAATGTTGAATTTCACATCACGAAGTATGATTTGACTCAATTTCAAGCCCAAACAATTTGTTATGCAATGTATTAATTTACTACTTGTAGCCAGGGGTCGCACAATCGAAGAAATTTTTGGCATGGATCGGTGACCACCGAAAAATTGGATCGGATCGATTTTTGGCCGATCCGATCAACGTAATCCGATCCAATTGTGCCGACCATGACTGTTATACTAGCCTCATTTATATTCACATTGAATTTTTGTTTCTGAACATACTGCTAGCTAATTTACTGTAGCTAATTTTCTCTAAAAAATTGTTTTTGCAGCCCCAACCATAGTTTTTAATTAAGTATCATGATACCGTATTCAGTCAAAACAATATATAAATAAACAATTCTGAATCAGAGGAAATCAGGTCAAAACTTTTTTAAATCATAATTAGTTTGTAAAAAATGTTTGATAAGTATAGGGCGCAGCAAAATCTCCGCCTCAGCATCTATTAAAACATTGTGTGGGGAATGTTCGAAAACATAATTTGTGTTACATAACAGGGCATTTCGACTAAAATTATTTTGCGTTCTCGCTCATTACCTGAAGATGAATATAAAATTCGAAACATGGTGTAAAAAAAATTCTATTTTTAAATAGCAAATTAATTATATACATTTTCATGTTCGTTTCGTGTCTTGGTAGAGACTATTCCGAACTTTGACGCAGTATCCTGAGGGGTCGGTGGTATTTGACAGATACGGATTTTTTTTGCTAACGATGTACTTTTATCGGTAAGATAGTAAATCGGCTATTTAGTAAATCGCTATATTACTAATTAGTTGACTTTTGTTGAGTTGTATTTCATTTTTTAGGAAGGGAGGGTTTTTAGCGGGGAATCGGCTCAGAAATACTATTTTACGTACTTATGTTTCTTAAAAAATATTTGAAAAAATCATTAATTTTTTAAAATCAGGAAAATCCCTTAAAAGTTGCAAAATTTCATATGCTGAATTTAATAATTAAATTTTGGTCGAAAAAAATGTCTGAAAATATTTTTTTGATGAGCTTATTAGAAATCTTTATGATTTTTGTTGAACCCGGAGCTCAATCTCAGAAAATTCTTAGAATCCAGAAATGTTCCCAAAAACTTTCAATTTTCTGAAATATAGCCGATTACTAAATAGCGATTTACTAATCTTCCACTTTTATCCACATTTCTAAACTTTTTCCAGATGAAAAATTATGATTCCTGATGGAAAAGACTCTTTACTGGGTTATATATTCCCCTCAATTACCATCAATAGTAACGTTCCAATGAAAATTCTGTAGTGTACAAGTGCCTGGATATGAAACGGTTTATAATCCAGTCAAGCTTTGTACTACGAATTTCCGATTATATTTTTTAAAAAATTTTGAGTTCGAATTAACTTTTCGAATTCGACAAATTAATGAAAAAATTTTGAAAAAAGTTCCGAAACTTATAAAAGAATGCCTAATTTTTTGTTCAAATTTTTTTCTTTTTTCAAAATCAACGAAAAACACTCTTCAAAATGGCCAAACTTTAACTTTTGCGTAGGTGACCAACATATTTCTTATATGCTTTCGAAAAATCATATGTCATGTGTTTTTGATTTTTGGTCAAAATATTGGAAATATTACGACAATTTTCATCATTTCTTGTTCAAAAATTTTCAACTTATTTTCTGAATCACCGCTGAAAATATTTAAGATGCCACTTTTACTATTCAAATATGTCCTGTTTTTTTCTTTGCCCCGTTTATACTCTGATCACTTTTTTGGCAACACAAGCTTTACGTTTGGGAGAAATCACCGCCCTCTTTAATCCAGAATTAAAGAAAAAAATAATTTCCACCGAAACTTGCAGATTTGGTAGGCTGACCCATTCCCACCGTTGAAAATTTATTTTCGTTTAACTAACGGAAAAATATTATTCGATGTGCATAAATTTTGTTTTTTTCCCGTCTTTTTCATATTTTAAATTTGACGTGGAAATCGTTATTTGAAAACCAATAAATAAATTTTAAACGGTGGTTAGACGAGTTTCTTTACTTTACTAATTAATAAAAACTAAAAATTTCACCCTTATTTAGGACACCTCGATTAGCCAAACACGGGTTTTTTAGTGTTTTTCAAAAGACGATTTATAAAGGAAAATAATCGACTGAAAAAATTCAAGATATACGAATAGCTCAAAGTGGCAACTTTTTTTTTTAATTTTATTGGAAAATTTTGGGCGTGGCATCGACTGGTGGCAGATTGGTACATTTTTTTAAGCGAGTATAGAATCTATCGTGGCGTGGATGTCCTCCATGCAGGGGTCGGGCACAATTGGATCGGAGTCGGAATTCGGATCGGTGGATCGGAAACCGAATCCCAATTTTCTCAAAGGGACCGATCCGATCCCGATCCATCCAATCTATCATAAGGCGACCGATCCGATCCAATATTTTTCAAAAGGCAAACCGATCCGATCCCGATCCGATCCCATTTTGTACGAGCCGATCGTTTAATTTTATTGGTTTAATTGAAAACAAGTTTCAACACAATATTGCAACGTGCTTCTTGAGGTGCTAAACGCAAATTATGGCAAAATGGTGGTCACCATTAATTAAAAACAGTATTATTAGACTGTGTCTTTTCTTTTATAAGGACGCTTTTGAAAAAATATACCAGGGATCCCATTTAAAACACGTTTTAACTACATTTACACACCAAATTGATTTGAATTTCCGAAAATTCTGGGAAGGAACAAAATAACAATTTTGTTAACTGATATAACCATTAAACAGGAATGGGTTGCTGGATTTGTATATAAATCAAGGCTGTAAAAATATAATTTACTGTATTTTCGTCTACAAAGACAATATTGGACAAAATAATGCTTGAAAACTTATATGCCTATAAATTCTAAATATACACGAAAGGTAAATTATAAGAATTATACGAAAAGTTATTATTGTAACTTTGGCTTTTAGAAAACTATTTTGAAAAACTAAAAGAAATGGATTTTTTAGTTGCCCCAGATTTATTTTCAAAGTGCGAAAATGTTTACTAGCTTGAGTTCAATTCTATTACTTCTTCCAAAATCATCAGAGATACTAACAATATTTCTACTTTTGTTCAAATCCCCGGAATTCTCCTTAGGTACGGTGCACCGCGGGGTTCTCTACATTTTTTGCAATTTTTTCTTCATAAGAAATGAACAAAAGCAATTTTTATTTTCTGAACGGAAAAACAAACCAAATGACAAAAAATTAGTTATCGAAAACTTTGCGTCTTTTTCTGATTACTTTAACAAAATAAATCAGTTTACTTAGTAACACATTTCATGTTTCGAACCAACTGATCATTTAAAAGTACAGTGTACCAGGGGTCGGCAGAGTTTGCTCTGCTCTACTTTTTTTAGAGCAGAGCAGAGCGAACCGAAAAAAAATGTGCTAGAGCAGAGCAGAGCGAACGAAAAAAGAATGTGCTAGAGGCAGAGCAGAACAAAACGATTTCAAAAAATCTGCGCACCCTTGGTACGGTACTCCTTACTAAGTACTGTACTACGCGAACATAGAGATTAATTAAAAAAAAAAAAAATAACTGACTGTCGGGGACTCGAACCCGTGACCATCGTTCCGTGGGCGGGTGAGATATCCCCTCAGCTATTACGCGAATTATCCATGCTTTTGATGTTTTTTTTGAACATCTTCACTAATAATTAAAGGACTAAAAAACATTTATAAAATATTTCCGCAGTTTAACAATGGTGCGGAAAATCGACTTTTCATGAAACCATCCAATTCCGATTCCGATCCCGATTCCGAATCAATTTTTTTTTGAGTCAATCGATCCGAGTCCTGATCCGATCCAAAAAAAAATTGAGGCGACGATCGATCCGATGCCCGATCCAAAACAAATTGAGGCGACCCGATCGATCCGATCCGATTCCAAAAAAATTCGAAGGCGACCGGATCCGATCCGAATCCAAAAAAATTTTCAGAGTGCCGACCCTGGTCCCATGAGCGTTCTTTATCAATATGAAAGTAAAAAAAATGTGAAATTGAATTTTTTTATTTTTCAACTTCAATAAAGTCCCAGGCGGAGCCCATTTTAGGGACAACTTTTTATGGGCTACTTTAAAATACTGCCAAAAAACTTTTTAAAACCTATCCATAGACCTAAAAATGGTCAAAAATGACGAAATTATAGAGACAAACAGGCCTTTTTGGAGAAAAAATGACCTTAACTTGCGTTTTATTTATGAAAAAAGTGTCCTGACTATCAAAAGAGATGACGCCGAGTACAAACCTAAATTTTTATTGCGGTGGTACAAAAACATGTTGTTAATTTAATCGATTAGTATAGAAATGATCATCGCGCACCTTCATCAGTGACATACGGAAACTTAAATCTGATACAGAAAATTTAGTCATGATTGTGATTTTTTTTATTTTTTTATTGAAGAATTCAAAAAACTACTAATTAAAAAATTTTTGGACTCGATTTGTGGAAATTTATAATATTACAAAAAAAAGTCGACAAAAAATGACAAATAAAAAATTTTTATAATTTTTCAAACAGTTGGTCAGAAAATATGTGGGCATGCATGCAAAAAGGTTAAAAGTAGCTATTGTGTTTGTTATTACCCACAAATTTAATAAAAAATCAGAAAAATGTTTAGACGATAAATGCCGAAAATTTATTAATGCTTAGAATTTTTTTAAGTTTACGAATTCAAAAATGAAAGATTTCGAAACTCAAATTTTTTCCTAAATAGATAAAAATTATTTAATGAGCTGAAAAACACATTCATTATGGTTGAGCTAACTGATAATAAGCCACAAAAAAAAGTAATACCAACTAATTATTTTTGTATGTAAATGACTCCAGTTCTACCGAGTCGGATGACCACCTTTTTAAGGAGGTGTGGGTGTAAAATCTAGCTTATGCAAGCAAATTAAAATTGCTATTAACTTGGAAATATAGCAGAAGCGTATACATTTGAAAAATGCATATGTTAAGTTCAGAACCGTGATGATAACTAATTGAGAATTTTTTTTTATTTTGATATAATTTTCATTTGGCCAGAGGCATTTTTTAAAATATGCTAAATTTCAGCTTGTTTTAACTCTAAATTCGTTAATAAAATTCGCATTTATCAACATTTTTAACACGATTTTCTGGATTTGTGCAAAACCACGCACTGTTTGAATGCCGTTTTCTGATTATTTAGTATGATTTTTAATCGGCTAAGAAATCAGAAAATGTATTTTTTTACAACAATGGAGAATTGTCTTTTTCTCATCATTTTTCAAAAAGTTGGACCGGATAATTGAAAATATACAATCTCGGAAAATTTTCATTCACCAGTTGTATGCAGTAATGTAAAAGTTATTTTACCTGTGGAGAACAAAAAATCAAGCCACTAAATTTTTTGACGGTCAACAATTTACCTACTGATTTGTGTTCAATCAAACGCAGAAGACGTGGGCGGACAAAATATATTCCTAAATTATGTCAAAAAAATGGTCATGTTACTATGACTCATGTAATAAACAAAAAGCTACTTGAATTGCTGGCATATTTTCAACAACTAGCCCTTAACCTAGTCCCAACCTGAGAAGTCAAAAATTTGATTAATTTTTTAGAACAATATTATCACATCAAACCTTTAAATGCATAAAACCTTAGCTGTATTTCTTTTCCATTGAAGCTATTACCTCATATCCACGTATCCAAATATCACATAATGCCGATACTTATGGTCAGAAAAAAAAGTTTCTCTACAATTGAACAAGAATATTTATCAAATTCAACTTAATTCGCCGAAAATTATTTTTGAAAAATGCCTTGCTATAGTTGAATATACGGCAAATGTAGATATTTACAAAATAAAGTATTACCCTGCACGAACGGGTACATGCGATTTCTTGTCTCTTTTTCATAAATCCTCTCTATTATCTTATTAAACTTTTGAAACCAAGGGTAATTTAATAATTTTTTTATTTCTCGCAATCACTTAATCTTTCATGCTGATTTAATGCGCGGCCTATTGACATTGATTTGGCTGAAAAATTGAATTATCGAAAAGGTGGCCAAAAAATCTTAAAAATTTAATATTAAATACTTTCATTAATGTAATTTTTCGCTGTGATTATTATTCTTTGTATTTGAGCTATCCTATGTCCTATTAATTTCAAATAAATAAATTAATTTTTGCAAGCAAATCCGATATTCTAGGAACTAGCTTATTCCGTAGTAATGAACTTTTTTCTGCTTTGGCAATCAATTTTCTTCGTGGTGCTGGTGTGCGGATACAAGGAAAAATAATACGAATTTGAGACCGTTGGTCGAAAATAACTACTGCACCCACAATCCCCTTAAGCCCCATGTAGACCGTTCATTTTTGCAGCTTTTACATTTTCTTTGTTCAAGCAAAAAACTTCGAGAGAATTAAAAAATTCTAAAAAACAAGCCTCCTAAATGTTTTAGTAAGAATAACAGAACATTATAGATTTGGACGAATGTGTCCAGTCAAGCTTTTGGTTAATGGTCTGCTCATTCTCATTCGATTTTATATAGTAAGTCCGTATAATACTGTGTACATTGTAACTTACAGTCTGTAAGGCTGTTAATAGATATTGAAATTATGTATTGATAGATAATGACTTTTATAGTTTTTGAACATAATGGAAACTATTTGCCCCCTTCATCATCTATTAATACATAATTAACCATTATTTTAAATTTTCGCTTTCTAGATTCAAGTATCCCGAAAATAATATTATCCTCAAATGGTTTCAAATTTATACTTAACCATATTTACTTCGAAATTTTAATAATATCTACTCGTTGGCAAATACCCGGCAATAAAATTTAAAAAATAATGTATATTTGATATTAAAAATTGAATTCGAATCAAAAATAGAAAATTTAAATCAGAATTGTCTGGCCACTGAATGACGATATTATTTTTCAGCTAAATTTTATTTCTATAATTTTTATAAAAATCTATAAATTTTATTTGTCGTGCTTTTTAACCTCGGAATGTTAGTGGTTAAATTTTTGAACATTAGTTTTAGATTCTAATTCTTTCATTCTAACTTTTTGTATAACTTATACAGTATCAGATCCTTGATCTTTAACCCCATTTCACTACACTATTTGTCAAAATGTTATTTTTTTTCTATTTTTAAAACATGTAAATATTATTTAACAAATATTGAAACCAAGAACTGAAATCAAAAATATCAAATAATAATCGATCATCCCCAACCGAGATAAATACTATTAAAACTTGGTCCAACTCCCACCAGCGTGAATTTTGACGAAAAAATCTTTTTATTAATATTTAAGATAATCCAATATTTACAAAATTCTGAAGAATGTTTACCATGGATTATATCAAAAAAGTTCAAAGAAAAGGCCTTTTGATGCTCGTCTTTGATGTTAACTCAGCTGGAAATTAAGGACTTTCAACACTCTTCAAAATCATAAATCATCTTGATTATAAACAATTTAAGAACAAAATGACAAATAGACTCCCATAACGGCCTAAACAAATCATTTGTCTATGGTTGTCTTTTTGAAGAAATTCCTAAAGAAGGCCTTCTTTATAGAAAAAATTTAGTTTTTTGAAACGTAAAATTTATAATTAATTTATATTTTGAAATGCATTAAGCGGGGTGCCATAAGTCTGCAGATTGGTACATTTTTTCAGAGCGATAAATGAAAGAAAAAATGTGAAATTTATTTTTATCTTCAATAAAAGTGTCCATTCTTGCAAACGTTTATATTTTTTAATTTCTTAAATAACAATTATCTGGGAAAATATAAAAAACCACTTTTCACGGTACATCCATTTCCAACTAAACTCGACTACAGATTTTTTTTAAAGACGATATTAATAAACTTCAGACTTGTCGGGTGTTATGCGCTAAAAAGTCTTGTTTTTATGTTGCTTATTAAAAAATTCCTTGATATGAAAGTTTTTTCCCATGAAAATGGTTAAAAATGGCAAAAAGTAGAGAAAAGCAACTTTTTTTGAGATAAAAATTGACCTTCAATTGCGTTTTGATATTAAAAAATGTTCTTACTATCCTAAGAAATGGTGCCTATTACACCCTCAATTTTATTTGAATTTTTAACTATCATAAAATTTAAAAATTGTAGTGCCAAATGGCACTTATCGAGTGTACCACCGAGTGTTAAAAATTTCATCGATAGTTTAGAAATGAAAATCGCGCGACCAACTCATTAGTTGAATACGGATATTTAATAGATACCAAAACATTTAATATGTGTTTGCATGATTTTTTATGGAGAGTTCAAAACCCACGAATAAAAATTTTGGACTTTGATTTGGGGAAAATTTTCATAATTTTTTCTGAAAAAGTCAATAAAAAATGAAAATATAAAAATTTATGATTTTTCAAACAGCGGTCAGAAAATATGTAGGATCGATGAAAAAAGTTAAAGTGGCTATTTTTTTGGATTTTACCCACAAATTTTATAACAAAACAAAAAAAATTTTGGACGAAAATGCGGAAAATTTTCATAATAGTTTGAATTTTTGTTGAAATTTTTACGATTTCAAAAATTAAAACTCGAACTCAAATCTTTCCTAAATGAATAAAAAATTTTATCAAGCTGAAACATATTTATATCGGTTCAGCTAACTATAAAGCATAAACAATATACTGACTTATATTTTCGTAAGTTATAATGACTCCAGTCTGCTGGGTTTATGGCACCCCTTAAATAACCAAATTTTTCAGTTGCTTATAGTTATCCCAAATTTTTTCAGTTGCTTATAAGTTATAACAAACCCTCTTTTACAATTAACTGGCTGTTCACAATAACAATTAAATAAACTCCCACAAGAAAAAATAAATACAATTAAAACTTTGTATTATTTTTTTATTTAATCTTTGATATTTTTTTCATTTTCAAATTTTCCTTAAAAATTACAAACTTTTTAAAATGCTTTTTATTAATTTCTGATAAAGTTTAAAAAACTTAATAAAAATTTGTATATTTTTTGTAATTTATTATTATTTGCCAAATTTTTAAGATTTTAACTTACATGTAAATTTGTCAATTTTTGACATTTTTTAAACGTAAATTAAACATTTTAATGAATATTGATGTAAATTATAATTGAAAAATGTATTGAGCAAATTGATTTAAAAAATAATATTTGAAAATTTACAATATTCTTGAAATTTCTAATTATCCAAAATTTTCGATTTTTATTAAAGAGTTTTGAATTTTTTAAAGATTTTTAAAAGTATTTCCATTTGCAAGCAATTATTAAAAAAATTGCACTGTGAACCGTATTCAAAAAAGAATGATCCGTATTTTCAAGAAAAAACATAATGAAAAATACGCTTAACTTCAATTATAATTACTACGATTTTTTAATTTAAAAATTTGTTATATAAATCAAAAATAAGGGGTTTCTGATTAAAATCAAGATCTTCATACAGACGCATCACCACTAATTTCCATGTATATCCCAGTATAACTCTGCTCCTTTGCATATTCCACGGGAAACTTTATAAACTTGTCACAAACCAATTTTTGCCGTATTCCGAAACAAAGGAGCCGCCCACTTTAGAAGCCAACGTATTATTGTTGAAATTCTTATGCTGATTTACTTGTTAAAACAAATGGATTAAAAAAAAATTGTTTATTGAGATTACAAATGTAAAGACAGGCGGAAAGTATTCATAATTGTAGCATCGATCCGAAAGTTTATTTTTGGAAATACTTTAAAGGTCACGATAACGATTTTTGATGCCGAAATAGTAAAACAAACATTTAACCCGTGACATTTACTTTTGACAAAACAGCGCTGAAGGATTTATGCACTCGAAGTTTCCGTTTTAAATGCGGGAAAGTTTGTAATTTAAAGGGGTCCTTAATTATTATCTGAAGTTTCATTCAGATTTCTGAAATCAGCTAAATTTTCTTTTAAATCTATCATATATGATCATAAGGTTAACTCGTAGAGACCGTTTGCATTTATTTGTGAACACAAATGAAGAAATTCGTATGATTGAAATTCAACTTCTAGCAAATATACAGTACATGTATATGTTTTTTTACTTGCGAAATGAAAATTGTCATTTAGGTTATAACGGCCAATTAAAAATGATAACTAGGTGGATTTTATTTTGAAAGCCAAGCTATAGCCGATGTCAAGGGCTTGAAAATAAAATCCACCTAGTTACTATTTTTTATTGGCCGTAATTACCTAAATGACAATTTTCATTTCGCAAGTAAAAAAAAACCATACTGTAGCTAGAGTTTTTTATGGTGTTACACGTTAAAATCCAGGTTTTATTTTAAAGTGCCTCAAAAAATTCTTCAAAAATCACAAGGAATCTAATGAGGATCAGTTTTAAGCATATTTTCGACCTTTTCATTCAAAAATTCAAGCCTCGGACAGTCTAAGTGCTTGTCTAAATAAAGTGACTTTAAGGGGGTAGGTGTCGGTTTTTTTTGAGCCTTCTATAGAATTAATTATGATACCATTCAATATCAGGTTATGACTAAAGTTGACCCAAGGAATCTTATGGTGGCAATTATTTCTTTCAAACGATCTAGAAAAAAATCAGAATTTTCAATTCGAATATTTTTTTGCTTTAATCCGCATAAAACGGTATCCACCATGATATGAACCATTTTTTATTGGTGAAATATGACCCACCGAAACGATGAAGACATTAAAATTATCGAAATGTCTAAATCGAATTCTAGAAATTTCAATTTTTTTTAAGCCAAATGTTAACCTAATATCGAATTTGACGCTGATTGGTTGAAAATTTTGATTAGCTGTAAGCCAACTTTTGATCAGTGAAATCTCAGCTTCAATTTGGTGGTACTTTTGTTTCGATCAGACGAATTTTTTTTTCGAACTTTTCAATTCCGGTTCACTTTCATTCAATTTTCTAGAATTCTAGAATTTTATTCAAAAATTCTTTCTCATCACTTTTACCGCATTATATTTATCTACCTAAGTCGGAAAATGGCTTCATTATAAACATTCGTCTAAAGAAGATAGTGTTTGAAGTCGAAAAACTGGCAAAATTGGCGTTTAAGTGAGATTCTAGAAGAAAAAAAGTCAAAAATCGAAAAATTCCTTCTCATCACTTTTTTTTTCTCATTTATTCGCTACTTTGTGTAAATTTTGAGACGCTTTGTATGTGGGGTCTAAAAGAAGATAGATTTAAAAAAACAGTATGGTGCTCTAGAATAGACTCACCACCTGGTGGGTGATGTAACAAGGTTGACTTCGAGATGTGTAATCGTTAGACGAAGGCTAGATCTACAAACGAGTATCTTCAGAACTTTATAACTGCCCTAGAACTGTTCTGAGGCTTGATTGAAAGGTACCAAAAAGCGACACCTACCCCCTTAAGTTTTTATTTCGGGAGATTTGCTTCAAAACATAAAATTCGTCATAATTACTCTGAACAGTGAAAGTTACAACCCACAAACATATTATTTCGATAATACAAGTTGAGTTATGTGGGTGGATTTAAAAATTAACTGTTTAAAGGAAGTAGTTATGACGCAATTCATGTTTGGAAGCGAATCTTTCAAAATGCGAAAAAAAAACTTTGCCCGTATTTTCGATATCACTCGATTACAAAATCTGAAATAAAAAAAACAGGTCAAAAAGTTTTTATTATCTGAAGGTGTCTAGATGTAGTTGTGTTTGTTTTACATTCTTTTGTAAAAAAATTGAATTTACACGGTCATTGCATCTTAAAGTAAGTAAAAAATTTAGCCTGGTCCAATCTGTCTACCGAAAATCATCAAGGAGCTCCGGAAGTAACATAGGTGAATTAAATGTGAATTTGAGAGTTAAATAGCCTTAACGCAGCTTTAACTACGGCCCATTGTTTACCAGGCGGAACTATAAAGAGCAGATGATCTCTTTCTATGCTCCACTATATTCTTAAATACACTTTCCTTGATTTTAAGACGATTTACGTATTCAACCGTTCAATTTTGCACACAGAGAAATCGGCGACCAAGCGGCGACTCTCGTAGGTTAGCGAGCTCCCCCGGCGCCACCACGAGTTGGCTCCCAGAAATAGCTTTTCGCGAAAAACGGACTTTGCTGTTTTTTTGGGAAAATAAAGCTTTTTTATCAATTTTGTAAAAGATTAAATATAATGTACTGAAAATGAGGAATATTGTGGAGAATAATATAAGAGAAATTTTGAAAGACGAAGAAGAGAGAAATCTAAGGAGAGAACAAATCTATGATATTGATGTATTATTAGATTCTACGATACGAAGGGCGGAAGAAGGTACGTTTTCCATTTAATTTTGAAGGAAGGGTTTAAAAAATGTTATAATTAGTTTGTCTTTTTTGGCCTATAAGCGTGCATTATACACTGAAGATATACACTGAAGTATATATAGATTAAAGACCCTCGCCGGACAAATCCGGCATATTTTATAGATAGAAACTTCCCGGCCAATGACTACTCTGCATTTTTTGATAAGCCAATGAAATCCGCTTCAATTTAAGCGGCCAGCCAATCAAAATCTCGAATTTTGAATTATTCAGGATCTGTGCGTCGAGAGTTTTTAATCCATATAAAATAAATGTTACTAAGAAAAAATTTCCTTTGATTTTGTCACTTTTGTCTACTAATCTCCTATTTTACATCAAATATATCTTTAATTAACTCTACAAGGTTAAAAATTTCATTTTATTTTTGACGAGTTTTATTAATAATAACCACACTATTCAATAAAAAGTTAGGAAAATTTTAAATTAGAGATTTTCATCTGATAAAAGTTAATTCAGGAAAATCGTTTTTGAGGTCAAGAGAAACCGCATTATAGAAATGTAAAACGGAACTTGTCCTTGCAAAGGTTCTCTTTCCGACAACACGTTACAAGCTCAAAGTACTTAGCTCCTAATGTGTTAAAAAGTAATCTTTGCGTGGAATAAAACCAAAAATTTGACAATCTTAAGTGCAAAGCTCGCTATTTTAAGGGTGTCACCCCGATATAATTAAAGAGGTTAAATTAACATATTCTAATCTTCTATATTGACAAAATAGTGTCGTGAAACTCACGTTAAATTTTTCGTTGATTCTAATTTAGTTTACCGGAAGTGATTTTTTCATAAACGATCGGGATTTTTAATCAAACAACTTTAAAATTATGATGTCGATTTGTCAAGTCTAAAAAGTGGGATGCCAATAAAAACGTAAAACAAAGTAAATCGTCAAAAAATACGGTGCAAGTTTTTCTTTTTGTCGGCTTTCGGAAGGACGAGTGGAAATAAAGCCAAATTGGTTTGAATGAAACTACTAAAATACTAAAAATGAGATATAATTTATATATAATATAATCATTCATTTTTTATTTGGTTCCGAGTTATTCAAAGTGAATCGCTTTTATCTCCACTTGACCTTCAAAAAGCTGACAAAAATGAAAACTCAGTCTGTAATAAATTTAATTCTTAGAGAATTTCTGTTTTTCTAAAAATTGAAGTTTGCTATTTTAAGTATAACTGCAACTCTTAAAGATAAGGGCTGAATATTTCTATTTTTTGTTTGTATAAGCGTACTTTCCATGGAAAGTATGAAATAGTAACTATTTTTGGCAATACTTTAAGTTAAAGTCTTTAACATCTCTGTGCCGTTTCATTTCCAAAACAACTATTTTTGTGTCAAAATGACTCGTTATGGAGAATTTTGTAAATAAATAGAATTGATTAATTGTAAATTTTATTTTTTGGTGATGCATTTTCTTATTTGTACTTGTAGCGAGTGAAATAGTTTTTATATTCACGCATTCATGACAAAAAAACTAAGGAAAAATGGCTCTTTATAAACTTATTTTTAAGTCTTAAAATATTTACAACATATTATTTTATTATATTTATAAAAAAATATTATTTATTTCGAAAAAAATAAAAAATAAATTTGAAGAAAACAGTTTTTTGTAAAACAGGTCAAGATTTTAGTCTAAATCAGCTTTTACAAAAAAAGACAAAAAAAAATTATGTGCTTCGAAATTTTCCTATTTATCTTTGGACTGTTTAATAAATTTTGATATTAACGCATCGAGGAGAAAAAAACAGCAGAAAGAGCTCTCAAAAATACTTTTTACAAGAGCGATGTTAAAAGATTTAAAATATATTAGTTATTTTATTTATAAAAAAAGTCCCAGCAAGGTGATTAATTATATTCCGAATTTTTGTTCGAAAATTTAAATATTTTGAATAAGCGCTGAAAACCACAAAAAAAGTCTAAGCTGATTAGATTGATTTTTAAATGAAGTTTTTTTGTCGAAATTTCGACTCCAAATCAAATTTAAATAAATGATATTTGGTCAACTTTATGACATATAGATTGATCGCAAGATATAGACGAAACAAATACAATTTTATACTAAAAAAATGACCCAATTGTTCAATTGTTTCGAAAGCGCAAATAATCGCTAACTTTAATAAATGTCAAGATGAACCAGATGGTCTCAAGGTCAATTACAGTAGGTACTCGACCCTTTTTTAGCATATTTCCTCAAAAATTCTGCAGAAACCACAAATATTTTCTGGACGAAAGCACGCATCATAAATTAAATTACTTGATTTTATAGAGTTTTCTTAGTAATAAAATAGTCAGAAAGTGCTTCTTTTGTTAACATTAACTTCAAAAGTTGAAGAATCAAAAATTTTCGACAAGTGGCACCCTCTTATCGAAAACCAGATCTATTGAAATATATGAAATTATGATATCATTAACCGTATGTCAGTTTCGCATAGTTTTAACATATTTACACCGGAGTGTTTAAAATTAACTCGTAGAAGACGACGGCCTCAAAAAGTTTGTTTTCGGAGTATGTTTTTTCGTGTTACTGCATGTCACATTTTCGCTCCTAATCATAGTTTTTGGTGGAAGAAGCCTGTACCAATTAAAACGCTAAAATTTGAAAAAACGTAGGTTTTTAACAAATTTACAAGCTCATTGACCAATCATCGGTAACAATCAGGTTTCAGCAAAAAACATAGATAGATGGTAAAAATATGACTGTTTTAACGGTTAGCGTACAAAAAACTAGATTATAAAATGTGTTTTTGTCCCAAAAGAGTTGATTTGGGATAAAACACAATTTTTACAAACAAAAATAGAAAAAAAATATTTTTATACAAAATATTATGAAGCTGCGAAATTTGACGTTACTGGTTTTCCATTGTCAAAAGTGAGAATGAATATTTTTGGAAATTTTTAGACTTTTGGCGCCTAACAATTTTTCATATCAAAAGATAAGAGAAAAAAAGTTGACGAAAAATTATGGCGGCCAAAAACGCATACATTAACTCCATTTTAAAGTTTGCTAAAGAATTGAGGTGGAAGTTGTAAAAATAATTGGAGTTTTATAGTTCAGGGTGAATGCCAAAATTGATGAACTGTAAAATAAACATGAATTTAACGGTTACATGACTATTTGACTTTTCAGGCTAAAAATTGTTATTATTTGGCACAAATTAACCCCTTTAAACCGTTCGAAAACGTATGGTTTTATAATTTTTAAAGAGGATAATTATTTCAATAGATGAAGGAGTTATTGTTTGAAATCGTCGTCGTTTAAAGACAAAATTGACTTTAATACTTGATGCTCCCCCTTATAAATTATTCAAGCCTCTCATGAATTTTGTTCATAAAATATAAATTTTCAGGGCTGGATGAATTTCAAAAAAACATGTTTCGCTTTTGTTTTGATTGAAAATACCGAAATTTACAAATAATAAAAGAAAAAACCTTTTCCGCCGCGGCCCTTATGTTATGCAAAAGACAAGCCAGACCGGAAAATCAGTCAACCAATGACACCTTTTTTGGAAGTGGTTATGATTACACGGGCTTTTGAAATTTAAGATTTTTTTGTGAACAAATAAATTCCCGGTTCAAGAAACCGGAAGTATGGATTTTCCGCTGATAGTTCTGAATATGAAAAATCGATCTTTATTTACGCTCTATAAATTCAGCTGTATGATTTCCTAAAGAGCACATATTTTACATGCATAGATAAAACTACATAAAGTTTAAATATTTCCAGTTAGAATTTTTGAAGTCTATCATTAGGAAAACATTAATTTTGATAACTGGAAAATTTGCTTATTTTTTAGTTTTAGTCAACCAAATTTAAAACAAATCGTAAAAATGGAAATTTTTCAGATGTTTTAAAATAATTTTTATTTATTTATTCTTTTGCAACGTTTCGCTAATGCATCTTCAGGGCTAATGTTTTAACTATATATAAGTTTCGAAGTCTGTAAAAATACAGAATCTAGAGTTTACAAAAATGTTTTAAAATGAATATAATTAAAAATGTACTCAAATGAAAATTCTCATGCAATATGTATTTTTATGTTCAAAAGGAAAAAGTTTCGTAGTGTCAAAAAATATAATAATTCAGAAATAAATGTCTAAAAGAGGTTAATGCACAGAAAAAATTTACAAAATTTTCCATTTTCACTTTGAATTCTATATTATTTTTCAAAATTCATAAACTAAAGAAAATTGAAAAACAAATTGTACTTTATAGTATACAGTGTATACAAATGTAAAACTAACAAAACCCAACTTCTAAAACCCATGGAGGCGAAAAACATTTATTACTGTCAAAATTATGTGGTAATTTTAACCCATGTGCTCAAAAATTTCCACTAACAGTCAATTCAGCCAGTGTGCATATATGCACACCTGACTTAAAAAAATGTATTTTTATCTATGGATAAGTTACCATAAAGTTAATAGGCTCATTTTTAAGCGCCAAGAATTTCGTGTCGAATTTAAATATTGACTGATTTTTTGAGCATAAATTTTTATTATTTTGTGACACATACAATAATGTGAAATGTCATTGCGACTAAAATTTTGATAAAAATTCATGTCTATTTTTCGCGATCATTTTTTTTAATTAACCTTATTAGTAGGTATATTATTTTGTCTGTGGGTAGTTCAAAAATTAACAAAATAAATTATAATAAATAAATCAATAAGTAAAAAAAGTAAGTATAATTATTTTCGAGCAAAATTTTCAAAAAAAAGTTGCAGACAAAAACGCACATTCAAAATGTATAGCATTTTCTCAAAATAAAAAGTTTATTTAAGGATTACGCCAGATTATTGCTCTCGAATCGGAGTTTCTTTCCGAAGACAGTTTAAGCTGGTTAAAGCGACATGACTACAATGACGATTCCCTCTATTTATCTCATCCTGATAACAAGCTCACCGAAAGTAATTATTTGAAAAAAACTGATCTTAATTCTAATCCTCCGACTAAAAATCGTCTTGATCATAATCCTGTAGATGAAAATTCTGATTTTGACGAAGATCAATTAATCGATTTGCTATCGGCCTCGCCTGTGGCGACTCAAACGACATATACCCGGAGAGCTGTAATAAAGCAAAATTCCGATATTGACTCGGTGTGTGATCACAGTTTTGGGTCAAGCGAAGACTTTGAATCGACCAGCAGATTACCGAAATTAGACCAACCGATTTACGGGGATAAAATTATTTTATACGGCAATAATTTGAAAGATAATGTCCTCCATATATTTCACTAATCTTTTGGAATTTTTTTTTCGGAAAATTTTTTTCCGGAAATTTTGAAGGAGTTATTTTTTTAAGAAAAACGTCAAAATTTTCAAAATAAAAATTATTTAACTATTTTATTTAATCTTTGTTGGTATTAACAGTATCATTTTTTTCAAAATTTTTCAGTAAAAATATCAAATTTAAAAAGTTGAGAAAACTTGTAAATTTCCAAAATTATACATTTTGAACGTTTACGTTAAATTTTTGACCAAAACTAATACTACAAGTACCATAAATTTCATTGTAGATCTGCAGACTAAGTATCGAAAATATAATTTTTTGAAAAATGTAATTTTGAGTTTCATAATTTGTTTTGGAGTATTGAACGACGTTATACAAAGACAATCTATTTACATTACTTAGAAACACGAAATTTTGAAAAGTATAAATTAGTTTCGCTTTTCCTGCGAAACCAGCTGAATCAAGTGTTTAGTCTAGGTTTTTCTTTCGAAAATTTTTGACTAATTTTTAAGATTTAATCCTTTGACCCAATATTCTCACACCATTGAGCTGGAAAATCAATTTTGGAACGACGAAATAAACGTCCTATTTAAAAATTAGGACAATTAAATCCTTTAAAAACAGCTAAAATAACAAAAAACCTTGTATTTTAAAAAGTATATCTTGTCAAAAAAATATTATCATCCCTATTGTGAGATTCCCCCTTCTCGACGAAATCCTAAAAGAATGAATTCGTCCTCTTCATCCTCATTTACCGATTCTGCATTTGGTAGTAGTTTCGGAACACCAGTTTCGCCGTTAAATGCACAAAAAGAATTTTTGGAATTGCACAGGCAAAATTCGGGGTTACATAGACAGGTAAATATATGTTTATAAATTACAAACGGTTTTATGTCAAGTTTATTAAATAGATCGCATTCAATTTCTCAAATTTTTTCTTAAATTTCCCATTCGTTAAAAAATTTCTTGAAAAAAATTTCGGCGATATTTGCACATTCGGCGATATTGGTCCCCCTTTGCACTGGGGGCTTATATCACGGGAATTTTTTCGCCAAAAAATTTGTATATTGGCAAATTCGGCGATATTGCCTCCTCCTGTATAAACAATTAAAATTTCCGTTTTTTGTAAAATTTTCATCCAACATTGTACAACTCAAATTCAGAGTCGTATATTTGACATCTCAAAAAACCTAATTAAAGATGTCAATCAAATATCATGTGGGTTTTTCACCATAACAATAAAAAACCCAATAATAGACCTCGGCATGTTTCACTAATCTTTCTGTATTTTGACCCTATTTCTTGAAATTGATTTTGATTTATGACTTAAAATATTCAAATTATCGCCTTTGAAAAGTCTCATCAATTATAAAATAAAAAAACTTTTATGTGAGTTTAAACCCTTGAACTTGAAAAGGGCTATGCCGCTCAAGATCGAAACATGTTTCCGGAATATTATTATTCAGAACATATATAGCGATAACCCGTAGGTCCAGCTAAACTTGATCAAATTATGTCTATTTTCCGGAAATTACAGTTTTTTTAAACCCAATTTTTTCTAAAAAAACATTTCGAGAAAAATTTCGATCTTTATGTAAGATAAATATAAAGAACGGATTTTAATAAGCAATCGCTGACAATTATGTATCAAAATTAATATTCTGTTACTGGACACAATTTATAAATAATTCCAGGAATTTTAGAAAAATCAAATTATGCCTTTTGAGTTGTCCAAGATCGTACACATTTCAAACATAAAAAGTCTTAATAGCTGTCTTAATAGGTGTTTTTTAGTATTTTTGTTCAATGATAACAAATAAAATAAGTTTTTATTTTTGCTTTATCTCAACTGTTTAATTAATCTGAGACTCTTTGGCTCACTTAGAATTTCGTTTTTCTGTTATTTTACCGTCAATCTAAAACTACTTCAATTTAAAAAGCCACTTTTTCAACTTATGAAAATTTATAAAATCATCAAAAAAAACCATAATTTTAGATTTCGGATATGCAACTTGACATGCATCAACTTCAAAAAGACATTAAACATGCTCGCCAATCTGTCACATCCTTAAAACCAAAAAAGGTAAATATTCCAAATATATCCAAAAATGTCTGTTTTGTGGCCGTATTTCTGACTGTACATTTTATTCAGCTCGATTTGCCTCGGGATTTACCGGCTGATGGATTAACGCTAGTTTTGAAAAACGGGGTTGATAATGAAAAGGCACGAAAATCGATGGATCGACTTCAAATGGAAATTCAAAATATTTTTTTTGAACCATTATTGCGACAATGACACAAAAATGAGTTTCTTCATTAACAGTTCAAATCTATAAATTATTTAACGGAAATATATTCATAAAAAATGATTTGCACTTGATTTTTATTATGATGCAGGTTAGAAATCAAACAGTTTTTAAGGTCAATGTCATTGACTTCATTAAAAATCTGTCAAAAAGATCTATTAAAATTGTCAATTTTTGTATGAAAACCGCGAAGGTTCAAGGTGGGTGTCGGTGTAAAATGATGAAAAATTGCAGGCGATATCAAATTGGAATTATTTCAGAAAAATAAAAAACAAAACTGCTTGGTTTTAACTGATAACTTTAAAACTTATTGTCCAATTTCCTTAACCCTTGGAGGCTCCAAAGCCGATTTTTAGGCTCGACTTTGAGCGCTTATTACGAGAAAAGTAAAAGTGATTGCAACTTTATTGTTCTCTAGTTTCAAAAGTATGTAATTCACATTTTGACTTTATTAACCCTATAAAAAAGTATAATTAACAAATTGAGCTTCAACCTACGCAATTCATTTGTGAGAAAATGGGAGACGTCACAGCAAACATTAATAATGGAAAAGATTAAGAATTAACTTTTCTAAAAAGTGACTTCCTCAGAAGTAACATGTAATTTTCGGTCTTTAATCTACAGGTGTTTTCCAAAAAAGAACCTAACCTACGCAATTTATTGAAATCACTTTTAAGAAATAAAAATTTACTCAGAGCCGTCAGGACAAAAATTTAAAATGCAGCAGTTTCAGAAATTTTATCCTAAAAGTGAATCATTCAGAAGCAATCTGCAATATATGGTCTTTAATCTACATGTGTTTCTGAAAATGGTCCGGAGCCTCCAAGGGTTAAGGGAGTAGTTGTCGCAAATAGATTTCGCTTTTAATTTAGACTATACAAAATCGGCCAAAAAATGACAATGCGCTTGGTCTAAGAATTTTTTGATCACAAGTTCAACGCTAAAGGCTCAAAGACCAAATCTTAAAAACCTATGTCCTCCTTAAATACAGAAAATATCTCAATTCAATTCCGAGGATGATTTCAAGATTTGAAGGGTTTTCTATAAATTTAAGATTATTTAATAATCAGGCATTCTGATTAGTTCAAAAGTCAATCTTTAACCCGTGTAAGCATATTTAAAATTATCTAAAAACGGCAAAAAAACATTGTAGAATTGTCTCGTCCAAATACATTATAAAGAATTTTGCGGCGATTCCAAAAAAATAGTTCATTTTTTTTGCAAATTTTGTTCAAATATTACGGGGGGTTGATTTTTTGAGTTTTTTTTCTAATCTTTTACTTCTAAAAAAAACAAATGCGACTTATTAAGTCAATCAAAATTTCAAAATAGCCAGTTTTTAGGAAAGTGTTTTGTGCATGCTTGACACTTAAAACAAAAATTAGATGGTATACAGGAACAGATATTTTTTCAGAAATGAAATTTCAAAATCTTCAATTTAAGGGGATTGTGGGTGCAGTAGTTATTTTGGACCAC
>SCLH01000347.1:281287-292019 GCA_004367855.1 Oikopleura vanhoeffeni
CTCTTTTTTAGAAAATTTTAATTTTCGATTTTGACGTAGAATCATATGAAATTAATTATATTAATTTCGATGTGATTCGAACTGATTTTTTAAAGTTCCTAATTAATTAAAAAAATAAAAAAAAATTTAATGTAATTTATGATCACTGAAGTTACACGGCGCGTTTTTAGAGTGTTTATAAAGACGATATATAAAAGTAATAATAATCGGATGATAAAAAAAACGGATCTATTACAAAGTGAGCTCAATAATGGCACTACGATTGAATTACTTTTTATTTCGAAAATTATTGAGGTGCAAAAAGGTTTCCCATGAGACAAAAAAAAGTGCAAAATCTGCCTAAAATGCACGACCCCCTTAAGGGGTCAAACCACACACTTTCAAATCTAATTTGTTTCTGCCGCTAGGGTGCCGCGCGTACACGTTTGTATGTATATAATTGTGGTGTACTTGTGAGTGTGAGCGTGCTGATGTATAGGCCGAAATAAAGACATCAAGTTAGGTATTACGTATTATATAATATTATTAAATAGCCTTTGTAAAAAAATTGAATAATCTTAACCTCCTCACACCCTTTGACTATCTAAAGGCAAAAAATAATTTGGAAGCCAAACGGCGCAGAATAACATCGTCACAGACCTACAATTCAATAGTTCATAGAGTTTTGCAATTTTTTTCCCAAAAATATTGTTGAAATTTTATACGATTTAGCCGTTCGAAACGTTATTCTTTCTACTTTTTTAGGATTTTCGCAAAATTTCCTAAAATTTAATTGTGTTAAAACGATAACATAATTATTTTTCACAAGTGATTTTTATAAAACTCGAAATAAGAAAAAAAAATTTTTTTCAAAAAATTATTTTCGATATGAATTGAAGGCAATTTAACCCAAAATTAAAGGCCGACAAAGACAAATCGATCAATGTAAAGACATTAAGGTGGTTACTGATTTTGAGGTTTTCAGTGATTAGCAATATTTTTTCACATTTTACTGCATATATTTTTGACGCGCTGGGCGATATGAATCAATTGTTCAGATGAGCGAATCGAGATATCATATATTTTAAATTTGAGACCGCTATTAATAGCTACGTGGTCACTTGGTAATTGTAACTTATATGTAATTGTAAAAGCAGGTCATTCAAAAAATACAAGGTGAGTGAACCTCTCTTTTCTCTCGCAGTTATCAAGTTCACAAACTTTGAAATAAAGAAATGTTACGTGTTATTCACTTTATTCTATCCTTGATCTCAATCAGTGACTAATAAGTAAATTGATATCTTTTCCAGTTTTCCCGTGATCAGCGCTAAAAGAAGTGCCTTTAGATAGGCTTTTGGGTGTGAGGAGGTTAACTAATAATCTTCAAACGGGGTTTTGCGCACTTTAAGGCAAAATGTTTTTTTACTAGAGGCAAATTGTTTTTTTGATATCTTTATGTTTTTTCGATTCTTTGAATTATGTTCTACAAAATACGAATTGTAGTTTTCTGAATTTCTACTACCAGTAGTTCCAAAGACTTAAAAATTCGAATCTAAATTTTTAGTTTTCAAGAAATTTGGAGTTTCAATAATACGAATAAATGTGTCAAAAATCCCAATATAAACTTCTTTCTCAAAAGTGCTGGTGAGACGACTTATTTTTTTCTTCCGTAAAGCCTCAATTGGCAGGTTACTGAAGGTTGATGGAGTACCAATCATTCTAGCATTTACTTGTCTCTGTATTTGTGTACCGAATTTTTCAGAAAAATAAGTAGCCAAATAAGACTGCGTTTTTTCCCACCGCTTTCTATATAAAAATCATATATTTCCTTTTTTGTGCTAATGTCAAAACATTACGCTTTGCGTATTTTTTCTTCATTTTTATTTATAAATTTTCATACAAAACCAGACCTTATATGCAGTATTTTTGAGTCTTTTACTTAAAATTAAACCAATATTTCCTTTTACGCGGCAAAAAAAAACGATCGGAAATATCATCTGTGCAAGTGATGATCGGTAGAGATAATCAAAGAACATTTTGTACGTAAAAAGTTGATTGCGTACTGTGCAAAAATGCAATATGCACTTTAAGGAGTCATAGTATTTTTCAAAAAAATAGGCACTTAAAGGGCCAAAGGGGATTTTGTGCACTTTAAGGGGTCATGGGGTGTACTGTAGTCGGGAAAAAATTTTCGACCAAAATTTATTATCGTATATTACTTCTTTGACAGTTACATAAAAATAATTTCAACGCAATTTTTCGCGGCGATATAATGTTTTTTGAAAAGTTTTGCTTAAACAGTAAATCGTTTATTTGGGGTTACAAGGCTTTTTCACGCTGCAAGTGAAGAAATCAGCATGACTTAATTTTCTGGTTTAAATTAATTTTAACAGCCTTTACTTGCATGAAATTAATTATAGATAAATTCATATATATATATGTGATGACAACCCCCCAAAATAGATAAAAAGAAACGAAAAAGACAACTTGAAATATCTTGCATAAATCTAGTGGTTTTTGAGCTACGTTTCGGTGACTGGCGTTAATTTCAAATTGCATTTAAGATTTTTTGGCAAATGATAGCATGAAAATTTATGAGGAATTGACAGTCAAAATATGAAAAAATTAAGCAAGTTTTTCTTTATTTTGTGAATTATAACTAAAAATATAGTATGAATGATACTGTTGAAATTAGTCCATTTTTTGTAATAAAATTATAAATATCGCCGAAAGTGCCAATATCGCCCGAAAAAAGCTACAAAGTTTTACTACTTATCAAAAATACCTCCAGTGCCAATATCGCTGAAATTTTTCGGCAAAACACTTTATATATTACCCCTGTACAAATATTTTCTCAGCGATTGGCTATAATTGCTTTATAGTGGTCAGAAAGTTTGATCGATTATTCAAAACGAGTGAGTTTGAAAATATAAGGTTGATACTAAGAGTAAAATTTGCTACATTTAGAATGTAGCAGAATGTAACATTTTGAAAAAATTAAAAATTGTTGTTTAAGGGGGTTGTATCGGCTGGAAAGACTTTTTCAGAGGGCCATAACGCTTCACCCCAACTTTGGATTCGTATGAAAATCTCCAGATTGTTAGTTCGTAATCTCAAGAACGAAATTTTTGGATAATTTTGAGAATTGTATGTTGAACCAACCGGTAAATCAGGTAAACCGGAAGCAAAAATAAAAAATTTTAATGATCGAATAACTTTTACACCCAGCCTCATAAATGTTTGATGTTTTGGCATAAGCTAGAGAATTCAAATGTAAAAAAAACATTCCGGCGTTTTTTTTCAAATTTCATCCTGAAAAGACCTCGAAATCGACGAAAACTGTCGTTTTTCATAGTTTTGGCTACGGAAAATCGTATTTTTTCTACATGTTACTTAAAATAATATTTTCCCATTAACAATAGGTACTCTTGACAGTTACGCAAAAAATGATCGCCGTTTTATTTTGATATTTATTTTTTAACTCGGTGGAGTACAGTTTGATAATCATTTTTTGACCACAAAATTGTAAGTATCAGTTTTCTGGAAATGGTATTATAAACTATGGTCCAATTATTAGCCGTTTGAGCGCTAGAGAGCAAAACATTTTCTCATGTTCAACACTCAAATTTTTTTTCCAAATTTTTTGTCTAATATAACTGAACATGCCTACTGGACTTCAAAAATCGAAAAATTAGCTATCTTTCACTTTTAGATTGCCCAATATAGCCAGTCCATACAACCCCCTTAAAATTTTTTAGAAAATATGGCTTATTAGAAGTGTGAAAAATGAAAATAGTTGGCCGAACGCTCTAACATACATGTACATTTTTCTTTCTCTTGAGGCCTTAAATGAACTCTTTTTTACGATTACATGTGAATAATCTTAGATCTGAGCGAGATGGATTTTTGTTGAAAAATGGCAATTTATTCAATTTAAAGTTCAAATTTTCTCCGGCTCAACAAATCGAATTAAGGGGGGTAGCGGTCGCACTCTTTTTAGGGTACTTTGAGGTGTAAAAATAGCACGACATTGCTAGTGAACACTCAGAAAGCATAAAATTATTGAAAAAAAGATAAAAAAATTCTAAAAAAAAGTTCGAAATTTTCATTTTTTGACAATTTTTATGAGTATGTTTTTTTGGAAAACATTGAAACCCAATTTTCGACCAGAAAAACTCGAAATATCAAAAACCTGTAAGCAGATTTTCTTCTCGGCATCCATGTACTGTTATAATTTTCAATATGTCATCACGAAGAGTTTCTAGGGCCTTAATGTTAAAGTTTGCTAACCTGAAGGCAGGTCCAGCTTATAATCGGAAAGCCAAGTCTCAATTATTGCGTTTGAATATATGAGTTTCGCTCCTAGGTGCGAAACTTACTAGACGTCATTATCAGATGCTAGGTGTTCGGTCTTATTCTGAATCGTTTCGTAAGCAAGGATTTCGAGGATGGTTCATCTTATCGAAATTTGGCAATTCACTAAACATGAGTCAAAAATGGTTTGATTATTACTCATTTGTTTTTCTAGCATCTGGAATTACTTCGGAGCGCTCGATTAGGAGGTAGACTTATTGCGACAACGGAAGTTACTTAAAAAAAAGTTAGTTTGGTTTTGAAATGAGAAAAAACGTGTTCGGGTCTGCATAGCCCGGAGATATTATTTTTTTGCTATGAAAAATGAAGAAATAACTTCACGGCAATCAATAAACTTACTTAGAAATTACATTTTCAAGAAATCGTCACTGTCAAATGAAATTGAAAACTTTATTTTAGAATGAAGTTTTGCACTTTAAGTTTATTTTTTAGGGGCTTGTATGAACAATACACATTGGGGCAAAATCTGACTTTTAATAACAATAGTCTTATTGGATACTGCTTTTATGCTTTATTTCAATATATATTGTTTTATTCAAATTTCGATCAATATTTTTCGGTCTTACTGAATCAAAGGGTAATACTGTAGTAATTTACTTATTGATAATATTTTTTTTTTAAATGTTTTTTTACATTTTTTGCTTATTCAAAAACCTTTGGCGGTTTCCTATAATGCTTTTCTATGATTTTTAGCCGCATTTTCTGCGTTATAAAAAAATTCAAACGTACGATTGTGATAAAGAATTTGCGATGAATTTATTTTTTCTTGATTTTTTTATATGAGCTTTATAATATTATATAAGTTTTATCACATTAGTTGTCACGAGAAAAGTCAATTTAGGTTCATATGTTTATAATTCTTTGTTGAAAGGACGCTTAGCTCTAAGGCTTTTCTCTTCTGTCTAGGACTTTCAAGGTTGATTTTTCCCCATATGCTTCACGTATTTTTTTAGTTCAATGTGCACTTTACTATTTCATGACGCTCCGTCAATTGCACGATACGACCAAACTGTAGGTGATATTAAATCGATTTTGCTTTTACCTGCCACTAAAAACCTAAATGGAGAATTTCTTTTCTTTTTTGGTTTACCGGGTTATTGCCGATCACCGAAAACCCGGTGTAACTTGCAGTTTTTAGTTGGTAAAAAATAAGCACGGAATTTTTTTCGCAGGGCAGCCTAGTTTGGCTCACCGTAACTTCTTTCACGTATACTATTTTCTCTTATCACAATACCATCTGATCATGCACTCGATCCCCGTCGTATCACAAGATAGTGATATTAGTCTTTTCATCATCTACGACACAAACGATTTTTCGCATTGACAATATGAATCTTTATAAAAAATATAGGACAAATTAGACGTCGTCGAAAAAAGGCGAAATGCATCTTTCTTGAGAATTATTTGCAATAACAATATATTTCATGAAATTAGCATAAAAGCAGTATTTCAATATACATTTCACTTACATCAGCTTTTTGCCAAATTTGTGGTATTCATATAAGCCCTGATAAAAAATTAAACTTTAAAGTGCAAACTTACATTCTAAAGTAAAGTTTCAATTTCTTTACGATGCATTTTTGAAATGTATTCTAATGTAAGTTAGGATTCCGGAGTTCATTTCTCATTTTTATAGCAAAAAAATAATCTCCTCCTGGCTATTGAGACTCCAAACACGTTTCTTTTCTCTTTTCAAAACCAAAGATTATACTTTTTTTCAATAATTCTTTGTCGAAAATAGTCTACTCCGATCATACCAGATAGAAAACAAATTGATTATATAAACAAAAACATTTTCTGACTCTGTTTTAATGTGAATCTTCGCCAGAATTTTTCGTAGATAAGCTCCTGAAGATTCTTCTACGAAACATCACTAAGACGACAAACCTTAGCACTGATAAATGAAGTCTTAAAGTTTCGCACTAGGAGCAACACTCACTATCTTCAAACGACAATAATTGAGACATGAATATGTGCATACCTATGTATCTTTGATTTGAAACCATTTTAAGGCCTTTTCATCTATTTTATCGAACCTGACCTCGGGTCACCTGTGATGTCTCACACGAGTTAGGTAACCGGAATTTCGCATTTCCCACCCATCCCTCAACTTAATCGAATTCGAAAAAATACTTTTGAAAATAGTTTAAGTGTTTTTGCGCTAAACCTTGACACGCCGAAACTCGAACAGAATATATTCTGAACTTTGTAACAAATCATATTTTCAGACAACAAAATCGAAAATTAAAATTCGGAAAGCCTTCAAAAGACGTAATCAAAATTAAAAACGCCAAAGTGCTAAAAGTATTTCTTGATACTTATTAACTGAATGAGTACAATTGTGGAGAATAAGTGTTTCACTAGCCCACTGCTTTGTAAGGAGTTAACAAAATTATGGAAGTTGAACTTTTGCCTGTGAATATCTGGAAACAAACCCCTGAAATTCCCATATTTATAAAATTTTTGGAATTTTGGTGACTTTTAAAAATTCGTCATTCGACGAAATGACATTATTCGACTGCAATTTTTGTCAATTATGCGTTTAAACCATACTTGGACACGATAAACTATAATATACGCAACACAAGCACTTTCTTGTATCTCAACACTGGACTAAAATTGAACTCTATAACTATAACTGATGGGTGTAAAGAGGACTTTTCAATCCGCATGGGACAAGATTTTTTTGTTGATAAGCATTGCACTCTGTGTTCTGAAACTGAATTGCGCAGTGTGGACACTTAACATTTTTCTCACAGGTGCGGCGTTAACAGTGCATTACTTTGCTCTAATCGAGAAATTTTACTGCAGTCACAGAAAGTTTTTGTCCTTTGATATTGTCATTTCTATTTATTTACATCTCACGCTTTCGACCAATGTCAGTTCAGCTGAGAATGGTGATTTTCTCAGCAGTTACAAATTTGACACAATACCCCGGCAAAGTCCAATACAGGCTAATTACAACCACTTTAAAGTATAAATATGGAACTACGGTGTCAAAATCGTTGGGGTGTAAGCACAAGATGACGATGTGTATAAAAACAGTAGGCGTGTTCTTTATTACTTTCTGCGTGACTATGTTACCTTAATATGTATCAAGTACATTGAATTAACAGGGAGTGCTCATATCGCCGAGTTTTTTCAAAATTCGGCGATATTTGGACAGAAATAAATTGCCCCGTTCAAAATAAAAAGGCGTGGGAGTTCTAAATGCGTATAACTAACCAGTTTTTTCAATTTTATTAGGCAGTTTTTCATGGTTTAATGAAGTTCAAATACCAAAAATCTCGTTAGACATATAGGGAACTGTAAGTCCACCAAACAATCACAAAAGATTAAGAAGTAGATTTCTGAAATTAATTATACTCATCTGCACTTCAAGTATTTGTAATAAAAACCTCGCACGCCCCCGCAGTTCGGTGATTTATTGCCTCTTTCGACGATATGGCCTAAAGACTTTTAGTTGCAATCGTGAAAATGCGAGTTTCGGCGTATTAGCGATGGGTTCCCTTATATTATATATGTATTTGGTCTTGGTTATTTTATGGATCAATATCGTATAATTCAGGCTTAGTAACTGATAGTAAGTTGAAGTTTAGTGCAACATGACGTCCAATTGTAGTCACTAACCCAAGAATTAGAGTACAGCTATTCGTAATAATTTCCCAGAACGAAATATTTTGCGGAATCCATTCCTAACTTTTTATACTATACTTCTCGTGGAAGCCCGTTTGATTGGTGCGTAGGTTTGAGTTATTAATCAACATGAGAGAATAGTTCACCGCTTTAAACGGTTTAAACCGATTAGTATGTATGTTCATCACCGCGAGTAAAACTATCTCGGGGATGATCTTTAGAACAGCTAGAAAAAACTTTTTATAATTGTACCCCTGTGTAATATGGAGACTGTTATTTTTTCCAAAAATCGCATAACGAATCAGGCAAGATAGCGAATTTTCAGTAGAAATAGTTCATGATAGTCATAATCGAAACTCCCCATCCCGATGGTCTCCCGATCCGTATGTATGCGACAGATCGACATTTTCGCTTCCCGTATTTTCCTAAAATTTTTATCCCTTCATGTAACCGTCCTTCCTAGAGAAAATGTCAAACCCTTATAATTTTTATGAGCTTCCCATTGGTTGAATAATAACATTTATGGTGTGTTATTGCGCGACTCTTGAGTAAATCATTGGATATTCCACATTTGGATAGAATGTTGTTTCACTTTGCACTACTCGGGTGCATGACAGATTATGGGGTCAATGGTGAAATGTAACAAGGCTGAAATGTATAAAAATTGAAAATTAAGGTTATGCATTAGTTCCAATTAATTTAATTAGCTTACACTGCACTAAACTAAACCATTTTCTATAAGTGGTACATATTTTTTCAAAAAAGCTGTAAATTTGTTTTATAATTATGGATGTCAATTTCAGCTTTTACATTGTACCTTTTTTACATTTCCCTTGACCCAAGAGATTATGATGTGTTGATTTCATTCATGGGGGTTTCCCGGCGTTAGATTTTTCATCTAATCTGAGTTTATACCCAGTACTTCCTTTTTTGCAAGGTATGTGCAGCATAAATGAGTTTCACTAACATGTTTTTCGTTACTTGCAAAAATACACATTCACGCTTTCGACACCTGTGGTTCTGCAAATGAATTTACAGAATAGTATAGGCAACTAGTCTACGTTTTTGACTGAGTTATTTCTTACCCGTTGGAAGCTCCAAGCTGTTTAATATCGGCGCCAAAATTTTCAATTCATAAACAATTTTATCGATAAAATACTCTCAAGCTGTTAGTGAAAATTCAAGACTTGACAGGTGCATTCAACAAATTCAGGTAAATTGTTTCATCCTAACCGTTCAAACGTTATGATTTATCTTACTTTTTTGCCGATTTCTCTAAAATTTACTAACACGCCGATTTTCTTAACACTGCAATACTCTTATACGCAGAAATTTGAGAAGTCAGTTTTTTAGACCGTCCTTAGTTATTTATAGACACCAGCAAGGGTCTCTGCTCTGCTCTGAATTTCAATCTTATTTATTTTCGCGTAAATTACGACATCTCATATGTTGACAAATTAATCGAATTGATAAATTCTCTAACTTGCGGCCAACGTCCTTATTATTAGATTTTTTGACTAGAACATGAAGTAATTTTAAAGTAACTTTTTATTAGCAATATTGTGCAATCTAAATAAAAAATATTGACTGTATATAAATTTTAGATATTGTGAAGAAATTTTTTTTGTGAATCCGCATTAAATTGTTCATGATGAGGTTAATATGTTAATAACATTGGAGTGCTTACCGCAACTCCATTACTATTGGTTTATAAAAATCCTGGGAATTTTTGGCAAGAACCAATCGATCCTCCATCAAATTTTCAAAATTGATATTATTTTTCTGCAGTCCAACTTAACTCTGACGACGAACAATTTCTTTAACCTTCTCAGTTTTTAATTTTTGGACAACATGAATGTGCATTATGCTTGAACTGACCACACCGTTATTAAGCAACAGGAAAAATGCTTACGTAGATATAATGATTTCAACTTAACATATTTTTATTAGAATCTGGTGGGTTGATTCCTGTTCATTACTTCCGGTTGGAGAACTATAGACACCCGTGGTTTGTATAATTTTACATTTTCATCTCATAAATTGAAAAACTTGGTACACAATGCTGAAAGACGAATCAGAGACAGGTTTTAAAGTTATATTCGAATACACCACGGTTTTCCTACGATGTATGAGTGTGTCGTAAATTTGAGAAGTTTAATAACATAAGTCGTAAAAGTGGAGCGGTGCGCATAAATGTTATTTTTTACTCCACTTGTACCGATACTAAACTGCTTCGGAAATTTTGAGAATAGCCATGTCGGGTAGATCTATCCTTGAATTAACAAAAATAATTTAATCAAAATAATTTTTGGCCGCCTGGTGACCACCCAATGCTGCCAACTTTTTAGCACACTCTATCAAGGAATTTCAAAATCTATCTCTTCCGTAGATCGCATACCATTTCACTCAACTTGCGCTGAACCACGGAAACACTTTAGGTTGTAATGTGATCGTGGCGATTTTTTTGAATGTCAACTAGTTTTTCTTAGACCGAGCGAAAACCGCCTAATTTCAAGATTTTCGCTATTCAAAATCTAATCTCTCCTGGGTTACATTCAGAATGCAGTTTAAATTTGGGAAAAAGTGGAGAAAATACATGATTTTTGTTTATTATGAATGGAGTAGAATTTTAAATGTCTTTGTTGTATTCTAGAGAATCGCATTTTAGGTAAAACCGGAACTGAAAACTCGAAGAATAAAAGTCGTCGGATTTGTCGAAGTACCATCAATTGGAAGATGGGTT